>NW_021027140.1:202042-214218 GCF_004153795.1 Camellia sinensis | reverse complement strand
TCATCCAAACAGAGCCCTTTCCGTTTTTTATCTGTTTGATTTATTAACCCAACAGATTCAAATCTGTTTAAATTCGAAACTAACAGGTTTCATACCTGTTCAATTCAAAACCAAAAGCCACCTTTACATCTATAAATAGACTAGCCTTCCATTTGGATTAATCTCGAATTTTTTAGTACTCCATCATCTGCTTTAAATCTCTGCATTTTGTTGCATTTTATTTCTGAAAGAAAGAGTGCAAACACTTTGTGTGTTCGACGAACGATTAAATGGTAGTGCTGCTTTTATTCGTTGATAAGATCATTTTATCCTGGGAGATAGACGTCCAAATTCTGAAAGCACCGTGGAGAGGACGAATCTGTCTTAAGGACACAGTGTTAAACACTGGACTTGATCAGAAAAGTTATTCAAATAAATTGACCAAGTAAGTTGTTTAATTTTATTCTGCTTTTATTTGTTTATTTAATCAGATTTTATTTTTGTTTTTGTAACCAAATAAAATCTGTGGTTTTATTTATTTATTTATTATTTCGAGTTTGATTTTTCTAATCAAACAAATTCTCTCCTTTTCTTTATTTCTTTATATTCTGGTTGTTGTTTAGTACACAACAGAATTTAACTTAATTAAATACAGTGAAGATTGTCCAACAACTAAGACACCATCCTTCTGAACCTTCTCTCCTATCCACCATACTTCTCAGAGATGCATCCTTCTCTAAAGATAGTGAAAACAGTCTAGGGAATTTATCTTTCACACACCAATTACCAGCCCATTTGTCTTCCCAGAACTTGACTCTATTTCCATTGCCAATAACAATTTCAGAGTTATCCAAGAAGAAGTTCAGGAGATTGGGATTGGACTGAGAAACACTAACATTCTGTTTAAATGGAAGGCTTTGGTAAGAAAAGAAAAGAAATGGTGAGAATAGGAAATCCTTTCACTTGTTTGGATGATTAAGTGAAAAATGGTGAGAAATGATGAGAGATAGTGAGAAAAGGATTCTCACCAAACCTATGTTTTGTTTCTCACCAAAAGTGGTGAGATTTGGTGGGAAAGGAATTGGGTTAATGAAAGTTTTCTAAAATATTAAAATTACCCTTATGAAAAAACATAGCTCATTAATATGAAAGGTTATTTTGGTAAAATGAAATACAGCATTTTCCTTTCTTTTTTCTCATTTACTCTATCCAAACAAGATAGGTGAGAAATCACATTGTCTTCTCTTTTATTCATCCAAACATAATGGTGAGAAACCACAATCATTTCTTTTCTCATCTCACCTCACGATCCAAACGGAATGTAAGAATGTCACTCCACAGTCTTGACAAGGAAGCCACCTCCCACCTGAGCTGATGTACTTGCCATACATAATATTTTTCCAAAGAAAATTTGCCAAGTTTGGGTTGATTTTCAAAAACTTATTTTAGAAATTTTTTCTAAAAGTCTAAAAATTAATTTGGTGAAAGAAAAAAAAAACACTTATAATTTTTATAAAATTTTATCTTTTGAGAAGTCGGAAATAATTTTTAAAAATTTCAAATTATTTTTTTAATATTTATTTTTGTCAAACTAGTTTCCATTTTTTAAAAAAAACTTCTAAAAAAAGATTCTGAAACATAAACAAACCATGGGAATTATTTTTAGGGCCATATCTCCACCACCATTTGGCCAGCAAACAATCATTAACCTCTAAGACATTCCTAATTCCCAGTCCCACTTGACTTTTGCTTTTGGTAATGCAGCCCATTTTACCATGTGCAGTTCTTCTTTAAATCTGGACCCCTCCTCCACCCAGTAATGCAGCTTGAATCCTATTAACTATCTTAGCAACTCCTTTAGGCATCTTAAACAAGGAGAGATAGAACATTGGCAGACTTGACAGAACAACCTTAATAAGAGTCACCCTACCCGTAAAAGAAAGAAGAAGCTAGTTTTGACCTGAATTTGCTGATAACAGGAATATAGGTGCTCTTTCTCCTTGGATTAGCCCCAAGTGGAAGTCCAAGATAAAGAAATGGTAAACTCTGCCTTTTACAGTTCAATCTAGTGGCAAAATCATCCACGAAGACTTTAGGAACACCTACTCCGCATACATTACTTTTGTGAAAATTAATTTTCAGCCCTGATAGTACTTCAAAACTTCTCAAGATCCTTTTGATGGTTGTCACCTCCAGCCATTCTACTTCAGAAAATATAATTGTATCATCAGAAAACTGTAGATGAGTTGCAGATATTCCATTTGTCCCACCACAGCTCCACTGATCAATCCTATGTCTTTTGCTCCTTGTAATAACATGTTAAGACCCTCAGGCACTAGATTAAAAAGGAATGGTGACATTGGATCACCTTGTCTGAGTCCTTATTTAGGGTAGAACTCATCTGAAGGGAAGCCATTAACCAAGACTGAAATTCTGGTTGTAGACAAGCACTCCTTCACCCATCTAATCCATTTGGAACCAAAGCCAAAGTTGGAGAGCATAGATAGCAAGCACTCCCATTCACTGAATCAAAAGCCTTCGCAAAATCAAGCTTTAGAATCAGCCCCTTCTTCTCGCTTTTCTTCCACCAATCCACTACTTCATTGGCAATTAAAACTCAAATATTTTTACCCCCCAAGAAGGCAGTTTGTGCTTCCCGTAGTACTCTACTTACAACCTGCTTCAATCTGTTATAGAGGACCTTAGATAAAATTTTGTGCATGGACCCAATCAGACTGATTGGTCTATAATCTGATATGTTGGCTGGACACTCCTTTTTGGGAATCAATAATATGAAAGAGCTATTGATTCCTTTAGAAAACACCCCATTGTCATGGAACTCCTTGAAGAATTGCATCACATCTTTCTTGACCATTGACCGGCACTTTGGGAAAAACAGTAAATTAAACCCATCTAGCCCAGGTGCCTTGTTACCCTCAGTCTTTGATGGCAGCCTAGGCTTCAGCTTCATAAAATCTTTCTTCCAATCTCAGAGATGCAAGGTGTTGACTAACAGAGTTGAAGCTTCCTTGTAGCTTAGGCCTAGAGATCCATCTCTCGGTGAAAACCTCTTGAAATGCATGAATATCTCATGCTTGACCCTCTGTGATTCATCATACAACACCCCCTCCACTGAGATTGAATCAATTAGATTTTTATTCTGTCTGCAGATTGCCATAATGTGAAAAAATCTTGTATTTTTTCTTAATCTACTTTCATAGTCCAGTTCATCCTAGACTTCTGTAACCACAACCACTCTTATTTTCTACTTAGTGACCAAATATTCTTTCTTATTTCTCTTCTCCTAATTCAGCCTCATCTAGGCTCCTAGTTTCAGCCCCAAGTCCAGATCATGCAATTCATTTTCAATAGCTTTTAAGGAGGTTGCAACATTGACAAAAACTTTTATGTTCCATTTCTTTAGTGTCATTCCTAAGTTTTTGAGCTTCAAAATTGTGGTAAATCCAGCCCATCTAGTAATGGTTGGATCACCCCAAGCCTTTTCTACCACTGCCAAGAAATTTGGGTGCAGTACCTAAGCATTTATAAACCGAAAGGGTCTTGGACCCCAATCCCTCCCATCCTCCATCAAAAGTAATGGACAATGGTCAGAGATTCCCCTTGGAAGACCCATAACTTAAATTTAATCCTCCTCAACCATTCTACTAACATTAAGATCCTATCAATTCTGCTCCATTTTCCCCCTCACAAGAATTGCACCATGTAAATTGCCTTCCAAGCATAGGCAATTAGATAATTCCATAAGCTCAATGAAATCATTGAATTCCTTCATTCCCCTATCCCTTCTAGAACACCCTTTTCTCTCCCCTAAATTCTTGATTTCATTAAAATCCCCCTTAGACACCAAGGCTTCTCAAACCCATATTTTAATCTAGAAAGTACCTCCCATAAGTGTCCCCTTTCTGAGGTATCGTTTGGTGCATACACATTCACTAGCACACAATCAAAATTTGGAAGTAAAGTACTTGAAAGTAAGATGAAATGCCTTGTGCTACAGCATTGAGAAAGCTTGAAAACATTTGGATTCTAGATGCATAGCAGCCCACTAGCTAACCCATCTGAGTCAACAGTCATGAAATCCAAGTCATCCATAGGCCATAAAGACTTACAAAATCAGCTGACAAACCTGATTTCTTGATTTCTTGAATAAAGGCAAAATCAATATCTCTCTTTAAGTAGCTTCCTTATCTTCCCCCTTTTCTCCGCTCTGCCCAAACCCCTAACATTCCAAGATAGTAGCTTCATTAAAAGAACAAATCTCCTTATTTCACCTGATGTAGTTGCTTAATCTTGAGCAACCCATCCTTCTAAGCCACTCTTTTCGCACCATCTTCTTCCAACTCTATGATTTTATGAATGGATTCCTCTTCATTTCTTTGAAAACAAATTCCTAGTGCTTCGCCTAATTGTACCGTAGGTTGCGCTTTATTTAGAAGCTCTCTCTCTCTCTCTCTGTATGTGCTTGTGCGATGTCCAATCGACCCAGATGATAACTAAGCTACAACTATTGCTCTGAAAATTGCACCTCTGCTCCAACTTCCCATTACCATTGATCCACTTCTTCCTGTCTTCTTTCTCCTTTAGCCATGCTTCTATGCATGCTTACTCCCCTTTCTGGTAGTGAGCCTTCTTTCATTGCAGATAACAGAGTACTACAGGCTATGGAGCTTCTTTTCCCCCAACTACTTTCATTGAGCTAGGTATGGGCTAGATAGTAAGTGGGAATGATGGTATAGCCATTTGGGCTTGAACTTCATTAGTATGAGCCAAGCCAGAAATGCCATCAATAACTCCTCTAGGCCCAGGAAAATCCCTTACCTTTTGGACTTCATTTAAAGCTACCTCAAGATTTATTCCAGGCTCAATTCCCCCAGATCCACTAAGGCTTATCATGAACCCAGATGCGTTGGCCTCTGACTCCCTTTCCTTATTTGCTTCATTATAATCTGGTTGGCATTCAAATTTCTCCTTGTAATGATTTCATTGCATGCTTCTCCAACATTTGGATTTCTCATGAGCTCACACCATGTCTCTTCTACTATTGAAGAAGATGAACCATGCTCAGTCTTTTGGGTAGGTGCCACTTCATCACATTTTTCCATATCATCATGCACCCTGTCATCCACGTCCTCACCTTTTCCTTCCTTGCCATCTCCATTGTCAAGATTACGCTCATCAACTTCATTGGAGCTGTACAGTTCCTCTCTTCTTAGATGCACAACACAATTACATGATTCGGTAACTTTGGTTACCATGACTTGCTCTTCACAAATTGTTACTGGATAGAAATTATCTCTACAATTCACTTGCACAATTGTGTTGATAGACTTCATAGTTTTGGTAGCAATTTTCACCCGCCCACACTAGAAGGATAAAGAGTTTGAGGTTTCTTCTTCTAAGCCCACCATCTCTCTGCATAAAATTTCAATTTTATTGAACATATCAGTGCTCCATAGGTTTAGTGGCACACCATGGCAGCTTAGCCAAACCATTCTTTTTTGCTCCAAATACATCCCTTTCTTCCATTAAGTGACATAATCACACCATTCCTTAAGGTAATCATCAATTAGTACTAGCATTTCCTTCATAAATGCATTTGAATTGAAAGATTAAACAACCACTCTTCCTCCACTCTTCCTTACCAAAATGTCCTTAGACCCTTTTCCATGAACTACATTTTGAAACTCAGAGAAGGCATAGTAGCTTTTCAGCTTAACAATAACACTATCATATAACCACCCATTTCCTACCTCATATGCCATGATAGTGAAGTCTTGATTCTCTCTTCGATTCCCATTTATTAACACCTCTGCATATGATTTTTGGCATGTGATCATCCTGCTAGTCATATCCACTCCATCTTCATTGAACTTTCCACCAACCTTGCTTATGACTGTTGTCTTTTCACTTCTCGATCCTTTTCCAAAATTTGTTTTCTTTACTTTGAGAACCATGTCATCACACCAAATATTATTTGGTTTTTTAGTCGTAACATCCGTTGCCACTAGACAATCAAATTTGACAAATCCAAACCTTGACTTTGTTGCTTTCCTTGCTTTGATTGGGATAAAAACATCCTTAACGACCCCAAACTTCATAAACAAGGAATCCAGTCACTACAACATATAAGAGATGTAAAGACCAAGGATGCATTTGATAGAGTTTTAGAATTATGATTTGAGAATAGAGTTGTATCTTGAGTTTGTAAGTTTTGAAAGTATGATTTGAGTGTGAAAAATTTGTTTGGTTATGAGTTTTGAATTGAGTTTGGAATAATTGATGTGACATATGATATTTGATTAAAAAAATTACAACTCATAACCAAACACACAATCCAAAATTTTATTCAAAACTCATAATTTTTTTTTTAAAATTTGGAAAATATTTTTTATTTAATATATAAAAAATTATAGGTGCCAATTGCAACACACAAAAAAAAAAAAAACAAACAAACAAACAAAATCGCACTTTCCCGGTCAACCAGCCTGACATTCAGGAGGATGACCGGATAGGCAAAATTTCAAAATTCAAATCCCGCCTGAAACGAGTTTTCAAAAGTGGTGTGGAATTAATTTTTGAACACTATCCAAACATAAGGTTCAGGGAAAGGGGTGGAATCATATTTCAAAAGCTTCTTCAAACATAGCCCAAATTTTTTAGTATCTAAAAGTGAAAATTTGTTGTAAAAGACATTTAAGGACCAATTTCTATAGTCGTGAGGATAGTCAAAAGGTTGTCTCGAAAAGTCAAAAAAAGGCTTTTAGCGAATTTTTTTTGAAAATATTACTAATAAATAGACTTTTAGGGACAAAACATTTGGTCCCAAAAGAATAATAATTCATCACTAATACTCAATTTTTGTTGCTAAAAATATAATGACGACACTTTTTGCAACAAAAATATTTGGTTCTTAAGAAATAATTTTGTCTCTAAATTTTGGTCTCTAAAATCTTAATTTTTTGTAGCAAGTCGTTTTGGATTCATGGACATTGGTATGTTATCAACAAATAGAGTGAAGATATCCTTACCATCCTTCATAGCTTCATACCTTGAGTTTGTCTTTATTTATATACCATACATAACTGGTTGCCATCCTCCTTCAGTTCTCTCTCTAGCTGCCGTCTGATTTTTTGATATTGACTGATATAAGGAGAGGTTAAACTTAGTTGTATTTAATGACTAAAATACCTTCTTTTTTTTTTTGTCAGTTTTACTAAACGAAAATAGGCAGATCATGTAGATTCAAAAAAAATTAAAAGATTAAGATATAAATTGACAAAATTAAAAGCTCTTCATTTATTTTGTTACAAAGGTCAAACTTTGGATTTTTTAAGGGTTAATTAGTGATAAATTCAATCTAAGAAGAGTATAAGGCATTAGGTCCAAGAGATATTTTTTGTTGATGAGAGGTCTACGCTTTGTGAGATAGTTTGGTGAAAAGTCCTAGTGAATATTTTATTTTCCATTTTACCTCTTGACTTTTTTTATCTATTTGAATTTCTGTTAACTATCTGTTTAAATTTATATCTATCTGTTTAATTTTTTTTCTATCTATTCACAAAAAATTTTGTCTGTTCAATTTTTTTTCCCCTAAATTCTATTTATCTGTTCAATTTTTCACTTAAATTATATTATCTGTTCAATTTTTTTCCTAAATTCTATTTATTATTTGTTCAAATTTTTTAACTTCTATTTAATTTTTTTCACCTTATCTGTTCAAATATTTGACAAATTTAATTATCTGTTAAATTGTATCTGTTAAAAGGAAATGATCTATTCAAATAACATTTTCAAAAAATCTATCTGTTAAAATATGCATATGTTGCAAATCTATCTGTTTAAATTCTCTCTCTCTCTTGCCATTACCTATACAAATAAAATTCAAATTCAACAACAAAAAAATACTACAAATATATATATATATATATATATTTGAATAGATCTAGATCAATCTGATGCACAATTTGTTTATTCATTTTCATCATCGTCATCATTATCATCATTATCATCCACAAAAAAGAAAAAAAAAAGAAGAAGAAAAAAAACAACAACAACAACAATAATAACAATCAACAACTAAAAAAAAAATAAAGATCTGTTCATCTCATGTTGGTGACTTTCTCCATAGATTCGGATCTACCATAACAACAATAAAGTCATGGACAATTCACACAAGGCTCCAAACTTCACCATCAGCTTTGTAAAACAATTAAAATCCACTTCAATTCTCCAATTCCTCCAAAATTTCAAATATATAAAAACATATATTAAAAAAATCAAAGAACAAACCTTCTGTCGGTAGGACGAGAGAGGATTTAGCCGACGTAGTGGTGGTCGCCGATGAATCTGGTATTGGAGTTCATGGACTGGAGAGCTTTTAGAAGGATTCCAATAAAGAGAGGATTCAATGAAGAAAGATTAATAAATCATACACTCAGCATATCAATGCTTAAAAGTGCTTGTAAGAGCCGTAACGTGACTCTCGTGCTACTTTCGTGCTGCGAGGCTAGCAGTGCTGTAAGAGCTGTTGGAAGAAAGATTTAAGTTGATGGGCCAGGCCAGAGGCCGAAGAGGATGCCGGAGGAGGGGTGGAGGACACCATTGCGGAGGGAGAGAGAGATCTGACGAGTGAGTGACAAATCTAATGAGAGAGAAATAGAATTGCTCCTCCAGCGGTGGTCAGCGGCGAAGTTCCGAAGGAGATGGAGACGGAGACTTTCTAGTCGGAGAGAAAGGGTGGATGAGGGAGGACGATGCCATCGGCGGAGGAAGGAGAGAGAGAGAGTGTGTGAGTGAGATCTAACGAGAAAGTGAAATCTGAAGAGTGAGGAATACGTAGGAGTGAGCATGGTTCAGATTGGTTGGAATTGAGAAATTAAGATCAATTCGTTATTTATAGTTTTTGAAAATTGGAATTAATTTAATCCATTTAAATTGTGGAATCAATCCAAACTAATCTGTTTAAACACGGATTGAATCGGTTCAAAACCACATATTCAAATAATTAAATAACCAAAAAAAATATAAATAATTTTAATTTCCTAAAAATATAGACATAATTGAACCCAAATCACTTTTTTTTTTCCACTAACCCACACTATTCTTTTCCACCAAACGTTACAACACTTAACTCTAAAAATAAAATAATTAAAACCCACAAAACAACCCACACTCACCAAAACAAATTCCCAAGTGCTGCACTCCCAAAACAACTTCACCCAATGCCGCACTCTTCATTTCCGAGACAACACCAACACACCTCCCATGACCGAAAGCTCCATGGTCGGAAAACTCCTTTTACTGAAAACTATGGGGATTAAAGTTTGGGAAACAACCTCATGAACAACCTGATACATGGCCGAGCATCATAGTTTAGCGAAAAAAAACACCTCAGCAAAACTAAAATCTAAAAGAGAAAAGGAATCTATGGGGATTCAAGTTTATTAGAAGAACAGCAAGAAACATAGACTATAGTATAAATATAGACTATTTGTATACGGTCCGGATCGGTTCCAATCCGAAATCAAGGGGTTCAATCTAAAACCGACCCGTGGCTTATGGATTTTTAAATTTTCAATCCGGAACTGAACCACAGATTCAAAAAACCAATCTAAATCTACCGGATCGAATTATAGATTATATACATTTCTTGCTCAGCCCTAGGAATAAGAGTGAAAGAGAAATAAAATGGGTAATGGAGGGGTATTTGGTCATTTTGCTTAAATTTATCCTTTTAACAACCTATTTTAATGTTGGATCTACAATCAAACAAAATTTAAATTTGGAGTTTCGAACCGAGCGCTCTTATTTTTATTTTTTTTGTAATTATTCCAAAATTTTATATAGATTAATGCCGCTACAATGGGACTTATTATTTTAAATCAAAATGTCCATTAAAATGACATTTAATTATAGAATACCACTGTCATATTATTATGGTAAAAAATAATGTATTAAACTTCTATAAGAATACTATTTTCCTTTTAATTAATACATCAAGAAGGTTATAGCGATCCCGGGTTCACCCTTGTTCTACAGTGATCCGGACATGTGTCCGTGGATGTTGGTAGTTATTTATTATCCTGTTTGCATCCTCTTTACTTTGTATATTAAGTTATAGGATGTGTTGGGCAGTTTTGTTACAGGTTGGTTGTGTTTGGGAGCCTAGTGCTGCTGCCCAGATTTTTGGACCCTCGCTCGAGCGAGGAGTTGGTCGCTTGAGCGAGAGTTGAGTTTGTGTCTGGTGGATCGAGCCAGAGTGGCTTCGCTCCAGCGAGTGCTTGCGTCTGGTTCTGGACCTAAGAGTTGCATTTCTTGGCTCGAGCGAGTTTTTCTTGGCTCGAGTGGTCTGGTTGTTCTTCGCTGGTTCTGGACCTGAGAGCTGCATTTCTTGGCTCGAGCGAGTTTTCTTCGCTCGAGCGGTCTGGTTTGTTCTTCGCTCGAGCGAGAGGTCTGTCGCTCGAGCGTGCTTCTGGTTGCAGACCTGAGGGTTTGTGTTGTTGGCTCGAGCGAGAGTTCTTTCGCTCGAGCGCACTTTTGAGTTTTCGGCTCGAGCGAGGACTACTTGGCTCGAGCGAGAGTTTTCTGTGTCTGGTCGCTCGAGCGACAAAGTCTTCGCTCGAGCGAGAGTGTTTTATATCAGCGGACAGTAGTGATTTTGAACTTCAGTTTTTCACTTTCTTTTTCTTTCAAACCCTAGATCCGAGACTCTCTATCTCTAAACTTCCATTCTCTCTAAGATTTGATCTCCCTAGAGTGTGAATCTAGCCTATAGCCTTTGTTAAAAAGATAGAGGGCGTTGAGAGCTTTGATTTAATCTGAAAAAGTTTGGATTTGGAACACGTTGATCTTCGAGTCTTCATCTCCTTTTTGGCTCAAACTTCGAGGTAGGGATATCCTACTCCTCTCAATGGGTTTTGTCTTTAAATTTTAGTATTTTGAGATGTTGGGGTTGGTTTGGTAATTTGGTAAAAGTTTGGAGCTTTTGTGCAATTTTACAAAAGTTGGGGTTTTATTCATAATAAACCTAGATGCATGTTTGGCATAGAGAAATGGAATAAATGTTGAATCATTGATGAAAATGGGACCTAAGGGTTGAAATGTTAATTATGGAAAGTGACCTAATTACATTGTTTGATTAATTGGGATAATTAATTGTGGAAAAAATGAGGAAATGAAATGTTGATTGAATATCCATTGTGCATTTATTTTCTGTTTAGAGATAACTGCTTTGGGCTATCAGTGGAGGATAGTCGAAATTGTTGTAGACAATGCATGATGATTAGGCAAACGGAAACTAATCAATGGAATGTGTCATGGAATTTGACGGTTGATAGAATACATTAATTGTATGTATTGAGTGATTGTATATAGAACCAATGTGTTTGTATACGTTATGTGTAGAGGAGGAGATGGGGGATGTACTCCGCGGTTTAGGGGAAGATAGGGGAGGTACCTTCTCTAGACAAGCATATGAGCTGTATCTACGGAATTCATCCCCTATCTTCTCCCAACACTATCCGGTTTAGAGGTACATCCCCTATCTTCCCCTAAACCGCGGAGTACATCCCCCATCTCCTCCTCTACACATAACGTATACAAACTCATTGGTTCTATATACAATCACTCAATACATACAGTTAAGATCGTTATGGTATAGTGGTATCTTGAATGAACATCCAGCTTCGCTCGAGCGGGCGTGTTTTATATCAGCGGACAGTAACGTTTTTGAACATGAGTTTTTCACTTTCTTTTTCTTTCAAACCCTAGATCCGAGACTATCTCTCTCTAAACCTACACTCTCTCTAAGATTTGATCTCCCTAGAGCGTGAATCTAGCCTAGGGCCTTTGTCAAAAAGATAGAGGGCGTTGAGAGCTTCGACTTAATCTGAAAAAGTGTGGGTTTGGAGCACGTTGATCTTCAAGTCTTCATCTCCTTTTTGGCTCAAACTTCGAGGTAGGGATATCCTACTCCTCTCTATGGATTTTGTCTTTAAATTTTAGTATTTTGAGATGTTGGGGTTGGTTTGGTAATTTGGTAAAAATTCGGGGCTTTTGTGTTATTTTACAAAAGTTAGGGTTTTATTCATAATAATAAACCTAGATGCATGTTTGGAATAGAGAAATGGAATAAATGTTGAATCATTGATGAAAATGGGACCTAAGGGTTGAAATGG
>NW_021027140.1:167590-184518 GCF_004153795.1 Camellia sinensis | reverse complement strand
TTGACAGCAAACAGAGAACAGACAGTTCATGGCATGGGGTTTTCAGGTGCATGTGAGCATGGTTATGCTTCCTATCATGTTTTGAACTCAAAGAAGCATGACCTTCGATCCTCGAGCCATCAATGGTGCATGGTGGCTCAAAGAATCAAATTTGCCATTTGATGTAAGGATGCATGCAACAAACAAAATGGGATCCGAAGCCTTATCAAGTTGGAGTCAAAGGCTCCGGTGACCGGGAATCGAGGCACATTACATCACTTGAAGTATGAATGTTCCTTGATTCCCACACTTGGTTTGACACCTCAAACCGAGTAAATGCAATGCATGTTATGGAAACATGGCTCAAAATGCAACATGATACCAAGATGCAAAGCACAACAAGCATTATGCAACCAACATGACAAATGTATAATGCCAAGCATACAAGATGCAAATATGATGCAAATATGGACCAATTTGGGAATGGGATTCACATGCTACGAGGCTTAATGGAACAACCATACAACAAACATGAGGCAAGCATGCAATAGGGGCCTTGAATCATAAAGGGACAGACCTTAGTCCACCCCAAAACAGCACCAAAAAATGCTCAAAATGATGGGCAACATCTCATGTTAACAAGCAAAGTCATAGTCCCAAGATTAAGGCACAAAGAGGAGACAACTTACGCCCACCAACATGACCTCTCATGGCATGATTTAGACAAGTAAGAACAGAATTTTTACATGCAAAATGGGACTCCAAAACCTCCTAGTATGGCAGCTACAATACCTCTCATGAAATGCTACCACCAAGACTCATTCCTAGGCATAAGAGAGTACACCCCCAAGGCATAAAAGAGGTCAAACATGCACACATACAAACATGATTCTTGGACCAAAATGTGGTCCTAAATGATGTTAAATCATGAGGGTGATCACAACCATGCATGCTAGAGGTCAACATGCTCAAAGCCTTCAAGCCAAAATACATAGCACCCATAACAAACATGTCAAGCATGACCAAATGGATAACCAACAGACTTTAAGCATGGAAAAACAATACTAAAAGCTTCATGGAACTAAGCCAACACACGCAAGAATCATGGCCTAATCATGAGATGCACTTCTAAGCAAAATGGAGCAATACAAAGCAAGTGCTACAAACATACAAGGAGGCACAAATCCGGCCAAAAACAGAGGTTACATATGACCTAAAACACCTAAAAAACTTCTGAAATGAGGTCAAGAATGATCAAGCACACATGTTACCCTTCTAAGCCAAAAAGCAAGGAAACAAAACAAAGAAGGGAGAGGGGTGTCCCTCCCCTATGCAAGACTTCAAACCACCTTTTTCAGCACTGAAAAATCAACTGGATTTTAGTGGTCAAAGGACCAAAACACTGAAGTGAACAAAGCCTTACTAAAGAGGCACCAAAATGGACCAAACAAGGCCTAGAAGGGTGAGTTTGTACTCAAACCACAAAATGACCTTAATGAAAGTTCTAAAGCATGAAAATATAAGCCTCTTTCATGTTATACACAAGAGCTAAAACAGCAAGCAAGATAGGTAGAAAACTATTGCAAGTTTGGGGAATAAAAAGCAAGATGCTCACCCTTGAAGAACTCTTGAAGAACAAATGGTCTAGCCCCTTTCTTTTGATCAAAACCAGTCCAAGAACTCAAGAAACAACCCTCCAAGTCCCTCAATCTCGGAATAAGGTATAATAGTGTGTGTAATGGTGCAAAAGTAAGGTAAAAACCACCTTTAGGCCAAGGAAACAAACACAAAGGAGGGGAGAGAGGGAGATATAGAGATAATATGTCTCTATATCTCTAAGGTCTGGTTTTTGGTTGCCAAAGTCTAACCTAGATCCAAGAGGAAAGCCCCTCTCTTATAGGACTCCCTCTTGCAAAGCTTATACAACAAGCTTGGCTAGAGGGAGATCCCTTCATACACGTGTATGGAGGGGGGAAGAGTTGGTGCCAGCTATCACAGCTGGCACAAAATATCTCTATAAAGTGGATGAACAGTGGTCAGCTGCCGAAAAATGTCACTTCGACAAAAAACAGTGCCAACCGGCAATAAACCATGCCGACCGGCAATAAAATGTGCCGACCGGCAAACAAAAGTGCCGATGGAAGCAAAAACCAGCCGGTGGCCTCTAGCCACTGCCGGTGGTGGGTGGGGATGGTCCACAAGCCCTACCCTGCCTCTCAAAGGCAAGATGCAAGTGTTTGGTGCAAAACCAGACACTAAACGGTTGAGTTCGGAGATCCTGAGGTAGGGCACGCGAGCCGAGACCTCTGGGAACTCCAAACGAACACAAACAAGGATAATCACCGAGTATTCAAACGGTGACGTCCAAGTCTTGAGGACGGTCAAAAATGGGGTGTCTACACCGACCATCCTTTTTGGCCGATCGGCTAAAAATTCTAGCCGATGGCCTCTCCCTTTGGCCAATGGACTTTTCCCTTGTTCTATGAGCAGTCTATGTGTTGAACATGCTGAGAACTTGTGATTGGTTCCACTTCCAGTGCTTTCCGGTGTTGATTTTGCGAAGTCGCGCTTATTTGCTTATCGAGTTGTTGTACATTTGTTTATCGAGTTGTATTTCGTATTCTTTAAGTCTTTGTTTTGATTATTGAGTCGTATTTACACTTGGTTAGCTTGTTGAGTTCTTTGTTTTGCTTATCGAGATGTTTTGTCGTTAGTTGGTTCACTACCTGATTAATTGGAATTCGAGTGTTTGGTTTTCAAAACAAAAGTTCAATCTCATTTACATTGTTATGTAATGTGATACGATGCATAGAATGTACAAATGTAACACTTTTTGAACGAAATAGTTGTTTCATTTCATCATGTCTTTTGCAAAAGTACATAGTTTTGAGAAAATAAAACTTGCCTGAGGCAGTACAATGTACTTAAACTACTAGCAAAAAGAAAAGTAAAGCAAAAAAGGAAAAGAGCAACAAAATGTCTGAACAAAGCAAAAAGAAAAGCAGCAAGTGTCTAGATCAGTATCAGTCATCTCGAGCACGGGAATTCGTCCTGGTCCTCTTCCTGGACGAGGGTCCAAGATCACCATCGCCGGCTCCGCAGTAAGAGTCTGAGCTGTCTCCGGCCTCACCCTGGGATGACGCCGCCTCCTCATCAAAATCCTCCAGGGAGGGCTCTCGTGAACTGCTCTCAGCACGGGTGCGCCTGCGTCTACCTCAGCTGTGGATAGTCATCCTCCGCCTGACTCTCCCTCCTCCTTAGGCAGGTACGGATGGTCCAGCTAGAGCACCTCCCACGGCCGGAATATGGAATGGGGCCTGAAAGGAACAAATGGAAAATGCATCAGCTATGCTACGCAAAGTAGGGTATGAATACCGAATACAATGTGTGAGTGCAGTGTATGAATGTTGTGGGCAATGTGTGAGTACAGTGTATGAATGTTGTGAGCAATGTGTGAGTCCAGTGTATGAATGCTGTGAGCAATGTGTGAGTACAGTGTATGAATACTGTGAGTAGTGTCCGAGTACAGTGTATGAATGTCGTGAGCAATGTTGTGAGCAGTATGTGAGTTCAAGTGTATCAGTGCCATGAGTGCTGTATATCAAGTGCCGTATCGACAAGGTGGTATATCAGATCAGTATGAAACAGATTACGCAAAGTTTGAGATTGCGGTTAAAGGAACTTACTAGGATACTGTAGATGGTCAACAGATCGATGCTCCGCTACAACATCCCCATTACGGTGGCAGTCAGCTCCAGAGGCTGGCGAGTGTACTCGACAGAAGCCTGCAAAAGTGTTGAAGTCATTAGTATTTTGCGGAATATCAAATGAAATGAAATAACTGTGCGGAATGCAAAGTCTAGTAGTACATACCGGGGTCGAGCCGTAGACTCCGATAAGCTCATGCTCAGCCAGAGGAGCAGCGATGGGTATCTGGTATGTCTCCCCACCCTGTCCTCGGCATGTCATCGTCATAGGCAGCTCTAGCCATCCAACTCCCTGTCCTCTCTGGAACCCACTCCTCTCACGGGCCTGAGTCGCCCTCGATGCTCCTACTCCTGCCGCTGGCGCCGCAGGTCTCTGTCTCTTAACTTAGCGAGCACCGGTCAAAGGCCGCATGAGATAAGCCTGAATAAACTCGGTGTAGTCGCCCTCGTCCCTGAAGAACTCGGAGTCCTAGCCGATCATGTAGTTGGTCATCTCCTTTCGAGTGTATCTCTCTGTGTGCCTCATGTAGATAGAAGGTGGCCGAGGAACTATCTGCTCCGGTAAGCCCAAAGTTTGACGCAGGAAGCGCTCGCCCAGGTACCAAGCCCGACAGACCGGGCCCTCCAGCAAAACTCTGAATCGGGCAGTCTCCCGAGCGCCCGCATGCTGATCTTTGACTGCCTCTGGCAACGGGGCCCAAGGCTGCCAGGTGATCTGCAAATGATATACAGTTTGTTATCCACTGTTGAAAGTACAATGTAAAGCGAAGCTTAAATGAACTCTAAAGTTTGACATACCTCTGCGGCGGTAATGGTATCAAAATATCCGCAGAAGAACACAAAAGACTCTCGTGGCCTCCGCTCACATTTCACATGAAGCCGTGAGAAAATGGAACGCCAAGGGGGATCACAACATCTGGCACTGGGGCAAGCCTAGGAAAGTAGACATACACCCACAACTACAGAGTATGACAAGGTAAACATCAGTATGCTTATCAAATAAAGCAAAAATATAGAATAAAGCAGAAATCACAGAATAATGTATTGTGCAGTATATTGCGCAAAGTATTGTGCAGTGTGTGCAGTGTATTGTTCAGAGTGTGCAGTGTGTGCGGTGTACAGATAATATAAAGCAGAACTGTAAAGCAGAAAGGGAAAGTGTACCTCTCAGGCTCGCCAGTATCCTCCGAGCAGGTGTCCGCTGCGGCAGGAAGATGAGCTCATATATCCATAGAGAGTGGCCAAGCCTGCGCCACCCCAGTCATAGCGGCGGATCCTGGTCACGTCCACCAGTGCGCTCAGCAAGTATAGGGCGACAGTGTTCGCCTGGTCAGCGAAGAGTGTGGTCTCCAGCAGGAACATGATGAAGCCGCTGGCATATTGCTCCGCCTCCTCTCGGATCTTGGGCGCCTGAATCCGAAAGTGGTCCTCGAACCATGAGTACCTCACGAACCCTGGCCGGGCAAGAGGTGGCTGAGCGCTGAGCAAGTGCATCTAGGCGGTGTCCCTCTCGTCCATATCAGTATCAAAGGGGATCGGATCACCCCCTACCCCGATGCCAGTGAGCATCGAGAAGTCGAAGGGAGTCATCGTCATCTCCCCGGTAGTAGAAAGGTGGAAGGAGTCGGTGGTGTCCCACTACCTCTCCACCAAAGCAGCAAGAAGGGGCCTACTCGCAGTGAGGCGCGAGAGTCCCATGCAGAAAGGGCCGAAGCCGGCCTGGTCGACGATATGGCAGACTGCATCGGGCAGCTTCATGTACCAACCGCGAGCGATGGTATTTCCATACCCCCGGAAGGCATGGGAATCTCCTTGTGATCAAAACAGACAGATGCGAAACAATGTCAGAAATACATCATGTTTGAATGCATTCAGAATTGATGAATATACAGTGTGTGTGCATGTGTTCAAGATTACACAGATATCGGGTGCGGGTGTGCCCTAGGTGAACTACACATATGATGTATCAGTGTGCTCGGGTTATTCAGTTGAAAATGCAGTGCCTGTGCATGTGTTCAAGTTTATACAGATATCGGATGTGGGTGTGCTCACGGTGAACTACGTATATGATGTGTCAGTGTGTCTGAGTTAAGCAGTTGAAGAGCAGAATCGACTATCGCAGTTATATGTTCTACATTGTTGAAAATGAAACAGAGAAGGAGTATACCTCAGAAGCGCCGTAGGAAAGATGTGACTCTAGCTCGCGCAACAAAAGCTCTAGTGGCGCGCCCCGCGCATAGCTCCTGGAGTGGCGGATGCCTTCGGGAGGCAACACGTGTATCGCCGGCCTATAGGTCGCTGGGTCGAATGGTCGGACGCGAAGAGGCAAGAGCTCGACCTCAGGATCCACGTCCATCTCTGGGGGACTCCCACCCCGTGGAATGTCGTATGCCATCTCAAGAAGAGTGCGAAAATGGCCGAGAATGTGAAAAATGAGCAAGAATACGAAAAGTCAACCCCAAGGGGGTGAAAAATGGGAGAAAAGGTCAGAGTGTAGAAAAGGCACGAAGATCGAGGTGTAACTCGGGGGAAACAGACCCCAAGTGGTGGAAACCAAGAAAGAGACACCGAAAACGAATTTCGATCGGTTCAAAGTGTGCAAAACGGGAAGGGTTTCGCGAATCGAACGATGGAAAAGGCTCGAAAACAAGAGAAAAACGAGGATCGAAGCGAAGAAAATCACCTAGGGAGATAGAGGAAGGATTTTTGAGCTAGGGTGAAGTGAAAATGTAAGGTTTGGAACCTTATATTTAAAGACCTGGGGCCAAAAGACAAAATTGCCCCGAAATTGCCATTTTTGGCCGATGAGCTCATTTTGTGGCCGATAGGTGGCCGATGGACTCCCCTTGTGGTCGATGCACCTCCCACACCCTTGGTTGGGTCAGTTATGTGATTTGAGACCTTCATCTCTCAAGAAGTGCAAGAAAGTACATTTTCGAAGCTTAGCCGGCCTTCGTGTTGACCTCGAACCGTGTCTTCCGTGTGCGATGCTCGGTGCGCGCAAGGAGTATCCTTTTCTGTATCCTTTTGTCTCTTGCGTGATTTGAAAATTGCTTTAAATACATTGCATTACAACGTTTTATCGTGTTTATAATGAGCGCACATTGGTTATACGTCATTTCGCTCTGGCATTGTTATGCACATCTCTATATGCGTTGTAGCGCACACCGTGCTTGCATTGTTATGCACATCTCTATATGCGTTGTCGCGCACACCCTACTTACATTGTTATGCACATCTCTTATGCGATGCTTGCATTGTTATGCGCATCTCTTATGCGTTGTCGCGCACGCCATGCTTGCATTGTCATGCACATTCCTTAGGTCGCATTGTCTTGCGCCCCTCCATCCGCGTTGTTTCGTATATCTCATTTGCATCATCATACATCTTATTATGTTACATGCATTGTCATGCATTTCAGTACATGCATTGTCATGCACACGTCATCTACATTGTCATGCATTTCACTACATGCATTGTCATGCACACGTCATCCGCATTGTCATGCATTTCCTCATCTGCATTGTCATGCACATCTCATTTGCATTGTCATGCATTTCCCCATCTGCATTGTCATGCACACGTCATCGGCATTGTCATACATTTCAGTACATGCATTGTCATGCACACGTCATCTGCATTGTCATGCATTTCCTCATCTGCATTGTCATGCACATCTCATTTGCATTGTCATGCATTTCCTCATCTGCATTGTCATGCACACCTCATTTGCATTTTCATGCATTTCCCCATCTGCATTGTCATGCGCATCTCATCTGCATTGTCATGCATTTCAGTACATGCATTGTTATGCATACGTCATCTGCATTGTCATGAATTTCCTCATCTGCATTGTCATGCACATCTCATTTGCATTGCCATGCATTTCCTCATTTGCATTGTCATGCACACCTCATTTGCATTGTCATGCATTTCCCCATCTGCATTGTCATGCACATCTAATTTGCATTGTCATGCATTTTCTCATCTGCATTGTCATGCACATCTAATTTGCATTGTCATGCATTTTCCCATCTGCATTGTCATGCACGCCTCTTTCGCATTGTCTTGCATTTTCCTTATAACTTGCATTGTCTTGCTCGTTATGTGCATTGTTTTGCACCGCCTATAACTGGCATTGTCTTGCTCGTTATGTACATTGTCTTGCACCCCCTATAACTGGCATTGTCTTGCTCGTTATGTGCATTGTCTTGCACCTCCTATAACTTGCAATGTCTTGCCCGTTATGTGCATTGTCTTGCACCCCCTTTAACTTGCATTGTCTTGCTCGTTATGTGTATTGTCTTGCACCCCCTTTAACTTGCATTGTCTTGCTCGTTATGTGCATTGTCTTGCACCCCTACTAACTCGTGTATTGTCTTGCACGCCTACTAACTCGTGCATCGTCTTGCACCCCTACTAACTCGTGCATTGTTTTGCACCCCCCACTAACTCGTGCATTGTTTTGCACCACCTACTAACTCGTGCATTGTTTTGCACCCTCACTGACTTACATTGTTTTGCAAACTCACTAACTTGTATTGTTTTGCAAACTTATCTAACTTGCATTGTTTTGCAAACCTATCTAACTTGCATTGTTTTACAAACTTATCTAACTTGCATTGCTTTGCAAACCTATCTAACTTGCATTGTTTTGCAAACCCATCTAACTTGCATTGTCTTGTAACTTCACTAACTTGCGTTGTTTCGCACTTTCTCTAACTTGCGTTGTTTTGCACGTTCTACCTGCGTTGTTTCGCACCCTTTCTAACTTACATTGTTTCGCATGTTCTACTTGCATTGTCATGCACTTCACACTTCACTTGCGTTATCACTCACTTTTCACTTGCATTGCTATGCATGTTTCTAACGATATTGTACCTGTTAAGTTTCTTTCTTTTACAGGCACGATATTGTATGTACGGTTCATTTGAAACTAGCAAGACCAGACGAACCGGACGGTATGGTATTCTCCGCGTGAGACGTAGCAAGAATTGTATAATTCTCTTACATCCTTTCTGTATGTAATGTAGCTAGATTTGTGTTCGCCTGCTTAAAATTGTTGCATGTTATGCTTCGTTACAGCTCCCTTTGCATGATCATAAGTTATGTTCGGCACCGTGCATGGCATCTGCATTTTGCCCCCACCTTCGGGCACATATCATGTTATCTTGTTTGCCTGTCTAAGTCTTCGGTCTTGTCAAAAATGGGTCGTCTCTGGGCTTTGACATTCACTCATGTCATTTTTATCACTTTCGAGTTCTGTCAAAGAGGGGCAAGTATAGACACTCCATTTTTTACCGTCATCAAGACTTGGACGTCATCGTTTGAACACTTGATGATCATCCATGCTCGTGTTCGTTTTGAGTTCTCAGAGGTCTCGGTCGCGCGCCTTGCCTCAAGATCTCTCAACTTCTCTGTTTTGTGCTTGGTTGTGGACCAAACACTTGTGTTTTTGCTTCTAAAGGAAGGGGGTGGCTTGTTGTCCATTCCCTCAATCCATCGGCCAAGGCTTGAAGCCATCGGCCTTGTTTCCTTGCCATCGGCCAAAAGTGTTGGCCGATTGGCACTCTTTTTGGTTGGCCGGCACTTATGTTGGTCGATCGGCCATGTTTTCTGGCTGAGCCATGTTCATCTGCTTTATGCAGATATTTTATGCCAGTTGGCACAACTGACATACACAATTGACCCCCTCCACACACGTGTATGGAGAGATTTGCACCATTTACTTAGCTTCTCCTAGAAGCCTTGGATTTGAATTCCTATAAGAAGGGAGCTCCTCCTCCCTTCTCAAGGGTTCAGAAAAATTAGGTTAGAGTGATAGATTTAGTTTTGTATTTATCTTACCTTGTTTGATCTTGTTTTGTACTCTAAAGTGTAGTATTGTCTTACTATTGCACACAAACACCTAGCAATACACCATCCTCTTGGAGCTGAGGTCTCTTGAGGTTGATTTCAGAGTTCTTGGGTTGGTTTGAACTCAGAAAAGTTGCTGGAGCCTTGTTCTTGAAGAGGTTCTACAAGGGTGAGCATTCTTGCTTTTAATACCCCATTATTGCTTAAGCTTTTAGCCCTTCTTGCTTATTGTTTTAAGCTTAGCTCTTAACTGATAAAAGTTCTAATTTTTTATGCTTTAGATCTTTGTTTCAGGTCTTTTCTTGGTTTGGGGTTGTTTACCCCCTCCAAGGCCTTGTTAGGCCTTGTTTTAGGCCATACCTTTTTGCCCTTGTTCTTAGCTTTGCATGACCTTTCTATCACTAAAATCTAGAGGATTTTTAGTGGTGGAAAGGTGGTTTTGGAGTCTTAAATAGGAGAGGGCCATCCTCTCTCCTTGTTGTCTTGTATGCTTGCATAAATGGCTTATATTGGTAGCATGTTTGCTTAGCTTATTTTAGCTCCATTTCAGCAAGTATTTAGTGTTATTTTGCCATGTTTTACCTCTGTCTAAGGTTGGTTTAATGGCTTCTTGCATGCACCATGTACTTGTCTTGTAATCCTCTCTATTGCCTTCACATGCATCTTGTGTTTAGACCATCATGCTTGCATATTTTGGCTCAAATCAAAGGAGTTTTTAGTCTTGTTGTAACATGCTTAAGCTCTGATTTGAGTTGTTTTGATCATATATTCCCTGCTTTGTATAGCCATAAGGCATTCTAGATTGTTAGCCTTAAGTGTCCAAGTCACTAGCATGTTTTACTTGGACCATTTCAATGATTTGGCATCATTTTTTATACTTTTTCAGTCCATGTTTCATGTTCAAACACTTGCACTTGTCGCTCCTTTAATGCTTTAAAGAGTTGATGTTTTATGCCTCATGAATGGGTCATTGTGTATGCCATCATGTTTAGGCCTTTGGGATGCCATCTAAGTGGGTTTTTGGTCTTGTATTATCATGCCATAACTCTGATTTTGGTTGCTTAAGTCATGCCATGTTTGGTTTTGATAGGTGTAGTGTAACACCCCTTTTGTGGCCTTACATGCCTCATGCTTTTGGTCCTTCGTTCTAGCTTATTTTAGCTTTGGTCCTTGCATGTTTTAGGCTCATTTGGACCTACCTTAGGACTGTTTTAGGTCCCCTTGGCCCTATGGGGCTTGCTTTGTGTGGCCATGGTTTGAGTCCTTTGGCTTGCTTCAAGCTTTAAGCTTTCTTGGATGCTTTGCTTGCCTTAGTTGCTTAATTTGGCATAATTTCCAGCATGATTTCAGAGTTTAAAATGTTTGTCACATGTGCATATTTGTCTCATTTTAAGTGTTCTTGAAAGTTGCTCTCCTATGCTTAAGTATTAGGCCATCAAATGTGCATGTTTGTATATGTACTTCATGCTTTTGTTTCCTCACTTCGGCCACTGATTTGGGCATGTTTAAGAGCTGTCCACTTTAGTTTAAGTCCATCCTTTCACATGTTGTTTCATGTTTACCTCGCATGTTGTCGCATGCTTGTTGCATACTTGGTACATTATATGTTGTTGCATATTAGCACCCTTGCATATTGTGGCATGCTAGTCCTATTACATTATGCTTACATGCTTGTTGCATGCTTGCTAATTGACATGTTATTGTATGCTCCTCCATCTTGCATACTTGTTAGATTACATGTTGTTGCATGTTTGTTATTGGTATTGTTGTTGCATGCCTACTACATTGTATGCATGCATATTTGCATGCTTAGGTTACGTATCGCTTGCTTGCATGCTCATGTTGCATTAGCTTGCTTCCATGCTTAGGTTGCATTGCATTATGTGTGCATCCCTTGCCTTTTGATCAAGCATGATAGAGGTTGGAGCCCCTAATGTGTTTTTGTGCATTTTATTCCATATTGAATTGTACACTTGGCCTCTTTGGCCATCATGCATTGAAATGTGTGATTGGTGGTTCGAGGGTCGAAAACTACACACCTTTGAGTCTTAAACATGATAAGGGGTGTAGTTATGCAGACATTGTCTTGTAAATGTGTTGCCATGCTCTGTTTGTCCTCTGCTGTAGCAACATGAGCTCTTCACAGGAAGAGATGGTCGATCGACCACTTTCAGTGCCAATCGGCAACAAACATTTGGCCAAGAGCCTTATATTTGGTCGGTGACCAATTTCCCATGGCCGATGGCCCTATCTCTTGGCCGATGGCCTCTCAGCATGCCCACAAGGTGGTTCAGAAGTGTCACAGAAGTTGACAAAGTTTTCAGAGGTACAGAGCAGTGCAAACAGAGGCAACATGAAGCATGGCGATGGATTTCCAAGTGAAGCCGTCCGAGCATGCATTCATCCCTCGTCTCGAGGCCATTTCAGTGTTTTAATAACTTAGAATAGTTATTTATTTCGATTTGGTTGTGTAATTAATTAATTAGCTTGTTAGTTAGTTAATTTGTATTATTCTTTTGGTCCCTCCGTCGAGAGGGCATAATTATGTAATAAGCGTGCGTGTGTGTGATGCATGTCTTCCAACCTCCATTTCTTTCTTCCTTTTACTTAACCACTTACGATGGTTAGTTTTAGGGCATACTTCATTTAGCATACCTTATGCTCGCATGCGTGTATCCATTCATATGTATTGCATGCACCAGGCTCAGCTCATCATACTAACTGCATTGTATTTCAATTCCAAGTTGAATACATGTATCAAGTATTGCATCTCACATGCCATTTTAGAATAGCCTTGTAGTTGCACTTTGCATGCGATGCATTAGCCATTTTAACATGAACTAGGATCATGCATGATTTCTAACTAGTTTCTTATTTTGGCTCGGAGTACAATGTAAGTGTTTATGTTTTAGCATCTTGTATGTGTGTGAGTGTTAACATGACAGCATGCTTGCCATGAGGCTAATTGCTTATGTGATATAACTGCTTGAATGCCTGTGGGTGAAGGTTGGATTACTTGAATTGGAACGATTCATTGAAATCCGTGTTTTAGCCTACTTGCAAGTAGCAAACTTCAAACCATTTCCAAACAAACAGATATGCGATGCTTTGTTTCAAATTAGGCAATCTAGTTTATACTTATGTGTTGTGCGCATCACATAGTAATTCTAGCTAATTAATCGGAATAAGAACGCATTTGTTATCAAAAACAAGATATTATGCTTAGTACAAGCCAATCTTTGATCGGGCGAGCGAGGGTGCTCATAGATGACCTTCCCCTCTCGTACCCAATTTCCTGAGCCAAGGCAACTTTGGTGATGACGGACACGTGGCCTTCGGCACGAGTCAGGGTTTCCTAAATTCCCTCAAAACAAAATATTTAGGTGGCGACTCTGTATCTGGCAAAGCAGTCCATGTTTGGCACTTCTTTCTTAAAAATCAGTTTTCCAAAACGATTTGCCGGATTTGGACTCTTTGGTGATTTATCGGTCTCGCATTGCACTTTGCGGGATTAGATTTAGAACCGTGACATTTGAGTCCGAACTGTAGTAGCAAAGCCCAAGGGCGCGTCTACACTATGCTCAATGGCTTAATCTTTACGGAGGTTCATTGTCAACGGCATAATCTCCTTTTCATGTTTAGGATCACCTCACGTTTGACGTTTCTTCTCGTTTAGCGAACTTAATTATCACTTTGGACAAATGGACTAAAGAATGGAATGAACTAAGAACAAATGGACTAAAGAATGGAATGAACTAAGAAAATTGGTAAAATGAACCAACCCACGTAAAGAAAATGAAGTATCTTGTTTTGGTTCGGCCGGATGTTATGCCAAGTCCATTGTGTCAAGGGTTGTCTTACATCAATTCATGATGTTTTGATAAACCTTGAAGTGTCTCTACCTCTCTCTTTGAGTCCACTCCATGATAGGAGGGAGCGGTGGTTATTGATTCATTACATTCATTTATTTTTGTCCAACATCATGCCCTAACTCATCAAGCAATCAATTTGCTCATTGATGATTTTGGAAATGACTTCACTCATCTCTTGAGTATCTCCATGAGAGAGAAGAGTAGAAGGGACAAACATGGCTTAGGAACACCATGTCTGCACTGTTTTTACCTCAGGCACAAAAAATAGTCTTCTGCAAAGAAATAAAGCATAGTTAGATTTATTTGAGCTCGACCGAGTTTCATTGTGGGGCCGGCTAGACCCCAATATATGGAAAATTATACACTTTTGATTAGCAGTTGTGACTGAGGGAGAAACAGAACAGTTCCCAGCAAAGCAGACAGAGTGGTTTCTGAGGAATAACACGCGATCATTGCATATATACTATTGTTGTAATAAATTAGATAGCCCCTTAGTTATTATTCATTTGAATTTGTAATAAGTAGTTAATTCGGACCCTCCTAGGTGAGGGCAAAAATGTTGTAATGATGTGTATGTCTTCCAACCCCACGTCTTTCTCGCTTTTATTTAACTGCTTATGATGGGTAGTTCAGGTCATCGTGTTTCTTTTAACATACTTCATGTTTGCATCCACTTGTATTGCATGCACCGAGACTTGGTTCATCATGCTAACTGACATTGTTAGTTTAATATTTCTTTGAATCTTTGAATATGTGCTTAGACCGCATGCTATCAAATTGTTTCATATATCAACAGCCGAGCCTAATAAATTGCATATCGCATGTATTACATTAGCCATATTGCATAGTTAGAACTTGTGCATTTTTTTAACGAGTTTCTCTTTTGGCTTGGAGTACTAGGTAAGCTTTTATTTGCTTGAGCATAATTACACGAATGTGATTGTTGCCATGTTAAAGCGTGAATACCATGAGGCTAAGTGCTTAAATGATATAACTATTTGAATACCTGTGGATGAAGGCTAGTTGCTTGAATTGGGATGGTTTGATTAAATGTATATTTTAGCCCACTTTTTTTAAGTAGCATATTCACAAAATCGATTTTTAAACAAAAACATGAAATCAAATGTTCCAATTCTCGCAAGTTAGTCTATATTTGTGTGTGCGTCACATAATAATGATAACTTTAATAATTGGAACAAAAGCATATAATGTTAAATGAAAATCACATCATGATTAGTATAGGCCGATCTTTGATCGGGCGAGTGGGGTGCTCAATTCATGACCTTCTCCTCTCGTACTTAAGTTCCCGAACCGAGACACTTTGGTGATGACTGACTAATGGCCTTTGGCACGAGTCTCGGGTTTCCTAAATTTCCTAAAACAAAATATTTAGGTGGTGACTCTAAAATCTGGCAAAGTAGTCCATTTTTTTTGCATTTCATTCAAAACATCGATTTTTCAAAATAGAATTATTAGATTTGGACTCTTTTTGTGCTTATCTATTTCACATTGCACTTGTAAAATCAGATTCAGAACCACAAGTAGAGTCCGAACTGTAGGGCTTATTCGTCTTCTGAAAGGGGGTACGAAAAGTCGAGCTACAGTTTGTTAAGGGTTTTAGGTCTAATAATGAAGTTTGTGAATAATTAACCACGAAAATCATAAAATAGAAATTAGTAAATACCAATATTCAGATTGGACAAAATAGGGTGCTATTATTCAATGACCTTCTCCTTTTGTACCTTAACTCCTAAACTGGTAATCTCTGGTTATGACGGATTAGGTCCTTAACTTAGTTTTCATTGTTAAAGGTTTCTTAATTCCCCATAAAATAAAGTGGCGACTCTATTAATGTGGGACAAACCAAGTTGGCACAACATAGTGTGGAAACAGGCCAAATAACCAAAAAGGCACGGCGTCCACAACTGGTCATTGAGTATTTGGCCAATTTGAATACCATTTACCAAACTTCACGTTCTAATACACTTGCTCATAATGGTATGGCTAAACGTAAACACTGTTATCTGCCTGAGACTGGTCAGTCTCTTCTTATCTCTATCTATGCTTAAGCCCTATTTTTTGGGTGAGATAATTCTTACTGTTGCTTTTCTTTTCAACTGTATGCCTACTCCTCTACTTCCTGGTCATTTTCTTTATGAGGTTCTATTTTCCGAAGTATCTAATTACTCCCCCCTTTGAGTCTTTGGCTCTACTTGTTTTTTCTTTCTTTCTTTCCCATTAGTGTTTGGTCTTATCTTATGTGTCTTTTTGGGTTATAGTCTTACTCGGAAAGATTACCGTTGTTATAATCATATCTCCGTTGCATTTATGTCTCTCGCCATGTTTCCACTCTCGAATGTCTGTCTTACTTTCAATTTCCTCCTATCACTGCCCCCGTTTCCAAAGAGGATTTGCTTTACATTGATCCATTTCCTGTAACGCCCTCAAAATAACAGCATTAAACCCATTAAATAAGACATGCATTGATACTCAAACGTTCCATATTCTTTCATATATCAGAGTTTCATTACAAAAGGTATTACATGTTAACAACAAAAGCAAATGCCTTACAGGCTTACAGCTTTCCAAGTTAACACTTGGTTACATCACAAGAGTGCTAACTCATTTACACATTAAGCCCTTGGCTTGAATATACATGTAATACATCAAAAAAAACTAAACAACAAAAGTCTGCCCGCCTCTAGCCTCCCAAGCTACGTCCTTGGAGGTGGCATGCTACCTGTACCTGAAAATGATATTTGGAACGCACGTGAGCCACAGCCCAGTAGAAATACACTAAACCAACCATGAACAACGTGACTTAAAATATTAGCAATTGAAAGATGGTCAACACTGATACATTCACATAAATCACAAATTATGTCATACGCGACTAATGAGTCCAAGTTACTTTCATTTTTCCCTTTTTCAAACAGATAAGCACTATAAGCTTATCCACATTCAACAACAGATATGTAGAACAACCCAATATCCACAGATAAGCACATAAGCTATAATCCAACACTTCACAAGATAAGCATATGAGCTCTATCTTCCCTTTTTCTATGATAAGCATATGAGTCTATCTACGCGAAGTTCATCCTATCTTCCTCAACACTAACGCGGTTTAGAGGTACATCCTCTATCTTCCCTAAACCGCGGAGTACATCCCCATCTCCTCCTCTACACATAACGTATACAACACATTGGTTCTATATACAAACACTCATACATACAGTTATGTATTATCTATCACCGTCAAATTCCATGACACTTTCATTGATTAGTTTCAGTTTACCTAATCATCATGCATTGTCTACAACAATCACGACTATCCTCCACCGATAGCCCAAAGCAGTTATTTTCTAAACATAAAATAAATGCACAATGGATATTCAATCAACATTAATTTCCTCTTATTTTCCCAATTAATTACCCAAATTAATCAAACAAATGTAATAGGTCCAAAAGACTCCATCATTAACCATTATCAATTCAACAAAACCTCTTTAGG
>NW_021027140.1:147132-158052 GCF_004153795.1 Camellia sinensis | reverse complement strand
ACAGTTGCAGAAGCTTGAAAGCTTGGAACAATGACGGATTTAAGCAAAAGAGCTAGAAAGAGAAAAAGCCAGAGGATTGAATAAAAAAAGAGAAAAATCAGAGCCAAGAAGACTACAAAGTTTAAGAATAAAGCCAAGTGCATAGGCACTAAGTAAGTATGTGAAGAACAAGAAAGTAATGACCCAGACACGATGCTAGCAACAGAAAGCAGATATGGCAAGAACAGTGCCAAGCGTTCAAACAATTTAAAACTTGAAAACAGATGAAAATAGAAGACAACAGAGGGCAAGTAAACGGATTCAGAAGAGTTATGAGAGATTGAGCTTAATAAAAGAGTTTATGAACCTACCAAGAGACATGAACGTCGATATGAAGATCGCCAAAGTCAAATAGATGACTGGAAGTCGGAAACCCATCGAAGAATGTGAGTGGAGTAGTTGCAAAGTTCTTGGAGTTTACGAATTAATGGAACAAGAACCTCGGCTAGGAGGTGTGATCTCGAGCAGCTTGGAAAGCATGAAGCTTGATACTTGACAAAAATGGACAGTAAAGTCCATGGAACTTTGAGGTTGGCCAGTTTGATCTCGGACAGAGGGGCACAGATGAATGAACAGTGTAGGTTCCATCACCTCAGAATGTCGAGGTAATAGAACCTAGGGGGCATTTGTGGGGATATATTTTCTGAGTACCAACACATGGCCAAGGTGACGCCGACGTGTCAGCCGAGGTGCCACATGTCCTGGTTGTTATGCCGAGGTCATCTCGGATAGGCCGAGGTTACCTCCGAAGATATCGGAACTCGAGATAAGCGGATGAGGGGCAAGAGTCCTAGAATGAGAGAAGACTTCAGTTTGTATTAAGATAAGACTTTTAGAGAGTTTATCCTAATCTTACTGGGAGTCCAAGATTAGCAGTAATCCTAAGTCCATAGAAGTTAGGCTTCTATTGGGACTAGGTTTATATTGGCTATAAAAGAAAGGCACCCCCATGGGTCTAAGGGATGCTTTTAATACTCAAGCTTGTGAGTTTAGCACTTGATTTATCTTTGAGAGATATACTGACTTGATCTTCAGAGTGCCCCTGGGTGGACGAACCACCGCCGGAATCTTCTCTTTCTGTTGCAGGTTAACCAGGTGCCATCTATTCTACCGATGCTCTCCAGCTGGTTACTAAGCGGGCAGTGTGGTCAGAAAATCACTCACACAGAAAGCATGAAGCAAAACATATCCTAGTCATTCTATTATTGTTGTTTAGCTATGGAAAATGTTTGGTGGCTCAAATTTTTGTGACTCAAATGGCTCGAATGTGTCAAAACGATGTCGTTTTATACCCAAAATAACGTCGTTTTGAGTGTTTCGAGCCATTCGAGTCATGATTTTTCGGGTCACCTAACATTGTTGTTTAGCTATGGAAAATGTTTGGTGGCCCGAATTTTTGTGGCTCAAAGGCGCAAATGTGTCAAAACGATGTCGTTTTATACCCAAAACAACGTCGTTTTGAGTGTTTCGAGCCATTTGAGCGATGATTTTTCGGGCCACCTAACATTGCTGTTTAGCTAATTACATCTCTCATTTTTATTTTTTCTTATTATAATTTTATTCTTTTGTAAAATTACATTTTAGTCCACGAACCCTAGTTTCTCTTCTCTTCAATTTTTATCCAACCATTGTCCCCATGATTTGCCAATGCTAGTGCCACCCCCATGCCCAACACTCCATCGGCCACTTTTCTTCTTCTCTACACCGTTGCCTTTCTCCATTGCCTCTCCGCACTGCTCCTTTACACACTACAGTTCTACAACCTCATTTTCCTCCTTATTCTTCCTTTTTAAACCCCAAGTTTGAAAAAACTAGATATAGTGAATGAAGGCATCGTGGTTGAGGAAAGAGAATTGGAAGAGAGTCACAATAGGGCAAGAAAGCTGGGAAGGGATTTGCAAGTAGAAAGTGGGGACTAGATAGAGGTGAAGCAGTAAAGAGGGAGTGGCCGGTGTGAGTTGTAGTTAGGGAACATAATTTGTTGGTGAGGGTAGCCATTGTGGAAGAGGGGTTGTTGGTGGGGAAAAGTTAGGTGGCAATGGTCAGAGATGGCTGCAATGGCGGCCGGAGATGGTGGAATGAAAAAGAAAATTGTTAGAAATTGGGCGCCCATGTGGCATAACCCGTGACCATTTTGAATCTTATCCATGTAAGTTTGAATTTGAATTCAAAACTGTAGAGAAGTGGTTTTGAGAATACTTTTTTGATCATGGGGGGCGCTCGTGATCCTTTGCTAGTCACCTGAAAAGGAATAAATACTCCGATCGGGGGTGCCAGAATTAGCACTCCGACGGGCAAGTTAGTTTCTACACTCAAGATTACTTGAATTCTAACTTAAGCACAATAGTTCTCACATCCCTCTTACTGGCTGATATTCTTCTATTTATATCCTCTCTCTTGGACCTCGGGATTAGGTCCACTTTCTATTCGTCATTCGGCTTCCTTTGTAGCAAATTGCTTCTTACTCGGCCCTTGACCTATTCGGCTATTTGACAATAGGGTAGGATTTGGATGTGAGATGAAGCCGAATACTATACATACATTCTAGTTCCCCAAGTTCATATACTAGGCCTATTTACGACCCCCATTATTCAGCCCCTACAAAAACCTATTTCGATAACCCACTCTTGATATCTATATCTATTATATTAACTGATATGGATAGATAATATACTCAGCCTATATATCTGATATGTTTTATGAGATATGGGATGGATTGAATAACGAATGATTTTTCCCATACTGACTCTCTCCTATTAAAAAATAATGATCCAGCCTTGTGCACTGTGACTTGTGTGGGTGATACTCATATTGTGGTATCACTCCACTGCTGGGAGTTCGTTGTTCGCATTTTTTTAAGCACGTGATTTACTTATAAGATTCTTTGCTTTAGGTTTTATCACCTAAAGTATGATTTGAAATTTTTACCCGCTGCGTTGTACTTGTTTTACAAAAATGAATGGAGAAGAGAAGGAGATAACTATGGATGTAAAGAGAGGAATGTGACATTAAGAAGAGGGATATAATTGATATATTGAGAAGTGTATAAAGATAAATATTTCCTATTGAGGACTTATTACTCCAATTTAGTTATTGCATGCTCTTTTGTCAAATAATACCTAAATAACTCCACATCTTTGGAAGTTACATGTCTTGAATTAAAAAAACAAAATAAAATAAAATAAATTGATCACTAATGTAGTAGAAATGGTTGCAAAAGATAAAGAATAACGATGGTGTTAGTCATTTGACAACCCATTGTAGAAGATAAGATCATCTTCATTTTTTCTGTCGAATATAATTTTGGGAAATTAAATAGTAAATTTATTTTTCTATACTTGTAATTCAATAAGTTTTCTGGATATTTTTGCATCCCAATTAGTTTTCATGTTTGAAAATTTTGACACATCAAATTTCATATCTTATAACTTTTTTTAATATTTTATGAACATTTATACCTCTTACAGTTATCGTATGTATTATCTTTCTCTATTATTCATTATGCAATATACTATATATTCACATAGCATTGATATTAGTTTTTCCTAAGCAATAAATAGTTTTGGATTCGCCGAACGGTAGCAATGTACAATGATAGTTGTGAGAGTATTTTTCCAAAACTATAGGAGGGCATATTTTGATTCACTACAGCAAAAATAGTTAAATATTACACTTTGACAAATGAAACTATCTCATTTTTATTGAAAGCGTGATCACTACTATAAAAATAGTTAAAGATCACACTTTGACCAAAAAAAAAATATATATATCTCACTTTTATTGAAAGTGTGATAAAAAAAATTAGATTGATATTTTAATCACACTTTATTTGATTGAGAGTGATAATATTTATCTTTTATGTTACTTTTCAATTAAGTGTGATTATATATATTTTTAATCACACATTCTAATTAAAGTGTGATTATATATACACTACTACTATTTAATCACACTTTTTAATTAAGTGTGATTATATATATATAATTTTTTAATCACACATTCTAATTAAAATGTGATTATTTATATATTTTTTAATCACACCTTCTAATTAAAGTGTGATTATATATAAATTATTACTTTCTAATCACACTTTTTAAATAAGTGTAATTATATAAAATATTCCAATTTGATTTTTATATAAAATATACAATTCTCAAATTCACGCCTCTGTTCTATCCACGAATGACAGATGACTTTTTTTGGGTGAATAAGTCATAAAATAAAACAAGAAAACTTACAAGAATACAAGGGGAATACCCTAGGCCCTAACAAAGCTATACAAAATTTACCAACTAAAACATATCTGCTAATATATAACTAGCTAGCACAACCAAAACAAGCCTATCAAAGCAGCCACAAATCTGTTAGCATACTGGTGCCATACTGTAGCAAATCTATTAGCAACAATCTGTAAGCAAAAACTAGCATACTAGCTGCCTCCATAACCTAGTTCAGAAGCACACACAAAAGAAGCCAATCAATGTTATGTTTTTCCATAGCAGCCACATACACCAAGATACATAAACCAAAAGCTTAAGAAAATAAAATAAGACCCAAAGCACAACCCGTAAGGGAATAGATAGAAACCTTAGAATATGAGCATAAAACCAGTTGGAATTCAGCTCCATACTTCCTATCCAAATGTGTAACACCATCAAAATAAAAAAGACAACTGTCAAGCACACTCCATTCATTGAACTGGCGCAGATTGCAGCCTGGTTCAAGATTACATTCCCTATATCTTTATACTTCCAAGTTTCAACATGACCTGTTAGGACCACCCACACAGATCCAACCAAAGGAAACCAAAAGAGTAATAATAGTGAGAAAATCCTTCAATTCAACAAACAATTAAGGTCTTCCTTCACTAGACCCATAATGAAAAAATCCAGGTAATAAGATTGAAATTCAGAGGACGACTCTTTCCATTCCCAACAAGATTGAATTTCACAAGCACACAGGTCTCTTCTCATTGCCTTCTGTTCCCGGTCGAGAGGATTGGCTGGTACTTGAAGAATGGTCGCTATGCTCATTGTGTAGGAACTAGAGGTCTGGTTTTCATAGCCGTTGTACTTGAATACCTAGCTACTGAAGTAAGTCTCTCTCTCTCTCTCTCTCTCTCTCTCTCTCTCTCTCTCTCTCTCTCTCTCTGTTTCAAACTCTTTATTGTATAATCATCATCAAACCCTAACTCTTGATTTGTTCTTCACTAATTGTAATTCTTCATATTCACAAAGCTTCAGTTCCTATGTCAATGGCAAACTCGTTCTTTGTTCGATTTGGATCTATGTTTTGATTTGGTTAGGTTTATCTGTTTTGTTTTCGATTAGCGTTTTGGTTTAATGGTTAGGGTTTTGTTTAAGACCTTTGTGTTTTTGCTAGTTTTTGATGAATTTGGGGAAATTATTTTGTCTCTGTCGATTTGCTCTTTTGAATACTTGTTTGAGGTGGTTCTGTTTGGTTAGTGAGAAAATGCAAGGTTATTGAAAAAAATTTAACAGCAGATAATGAATTGCCTTATCTTTTCCTTTTGAAAATTTCATAGTTTGCCGATAAATTTCAATTTTTTTTTTTTTTTGTAATATTACAGTTACTAAACCTTTAGGTTAACCTCAAGTAGTCTGAGTTGGGTTCTAGTTGGTTATTGAGAAAATGACGGAATTTCCACGTTATGCCTCAGAATACGAAGACACACACACACACACACTCACTCTCTCTCTCTCTCTCTCTCTCTCTCTCTCTCGCTCTTGCTCTCACCTCACGTTACCCTCACAATCTGTCTGTAGCAGTGACGGCGGCGACTTCCCACTGGTTCTCCCTCCGACATCCAGGTATATCTCTCATCTGCTCTCATCTGTTGTTCTCTTCTCATTTTCTGGGAGGATGCTTGGTGCTTCTTTTGCTTTTTTTTTTTTCATTCTCTTTTTCCTAAGAAAATTGTATTTTATTTTTATTTATTTATTTAACTTTATGTTAAAGACTGAATCTTAGTGGAAGATCAAGAAATGTTATGTAGGGTTGTTTCTCAAGGTTATTAGTTGAGATAGATATGCTTCAGTCTCCACCAAAAAATGAAAGGCAGTGGATTTTGTCTGTGGAAGAAGGAAGCTATATCAAGCCAAGGCCAGAGAAGCATGGGGGTTGATATCCACATGTGATTGTAGAAAATGAGCTTTTGGTGGTACATTTCTTGTTGGAGATGTTCGATGGTGCCTTTAGGATTCTTACTATTAGCGAAAAACCTTGGGGCTATTATTTTTATTTTATATTTTTGAGTGCGAGGGGTGCCTAATGAAGAGTTTGTTGACAGACCCAGAATTGAACCAAGGTTGGTCATCAATTTTGAGTATGACCTAAAAAATAATAATAATAATAATTATTTAATTTGAACTGAACCAAATTGAACTAAACTTTTGGTTGTCTATCTTATAATGAATATTTTAGAAATACTCATTTGCACGAAGCTACCAACTAGTGCAAATTTTGTTTGTTAAAGGCTTATTGATCTGCTAAAATCAAGACTTAGCTCAAAAGATCTTGAGTTATACTAGTGATGCTTGGTAGGTGGCTCAGTGGAGTAGTCCCTAGAACTTTCATAAAGAGAAACACAGGTATTTCTTTATACTTACATGAAAGAAGTTCAAAATTTTAGCTGATGAATTCAACACCCTTCATTCAAAATAGTCTATAGAATTAATACAAAAGTTGTTGACAAGCTTTCATACTGTTTCTCTTTTTGGATGTGCCTGGGCACACACATGACAAAGTATTTAGAATTATTATTTTATGCTATGACCAAATAGTTCATCTTGCCCCATTTAACATCCTGTTGTAGACAGATGTAAACACGTGTTTATTTAGGTGTACATTAATAAATTTCCAATTTTTTTTTACCATTTTACAGATCCAAAATGAAGGATATTATTTGTAGTTGAGAGCTAAAGATGCACTGCTAAATGCTCTTCTTGTGGCTGCTAAAAGATTTAGTTCAGGTCCCTTACAGGTGCTTTCTCTTCTTTATCCTGATTAGATCTGTGGGTGCTCTAATGCTTAAAACAGATGCAATTTTTGGGATATTCTATCAAAAAGCTCGATTGAATGTTAGATTTTGCTGATGCATCTTGTTTTTATTTTTATTTTTTTGTTTTGTTTTATTTTGGTGTTGTATTTATCATTTGAATTAAGTGTCTATTTATGTATTTGTTTTGGGTTATTTAAAGAAGTGTTTGATCGAAAGTTGGATTATCTTTGAGACAACTTTTAACACAAATCTGTCTTGCACTCTCTGCTTTTATACTTCATGCTATCGAGCATAGTAAACCTATTGTCCTTATGGAAAAGTGACTCCTTATTTTGGTGCTCCTAATCTCTCTCTCTCTCTGTGGTTCTCACTAAGGTTTGAGCTCCTCAGATCCCATACTACCCTACATGTTATACCGTACGTCTAAACCATGGTTTTTTAAAATGGGCCACAATGTAACTGTTACGTAACTGTATGAGTGGTTACCACCATCCGTTATGGCCGCTATAGTGGTGTGATTGAGACACATATATGTTGTGTAATCTGCAGTTGCCCATTGAAAACCCCACCAATTTAGTGCTTTTGCTACTGCTGCACTTAGTTGCTGTTACTGTAGAGTTGTTTTTGCAGCTGCTGCAAGTTGCCCACTGAAAACCCCACCAATTTAGTAGCTTAGACCATATCTTCCACACTTTAGAGCACTATAACAGAACATGGTTGCTAGATTCAGCTTCACTTTTACAAAAAAGGGGCAGACATTACTAAGCACCATTTTTTTTTTTACAAATAGTCAGCTATTTTCACCCTCCATTACTAAGCGAAAATAGTCAGCTGTTTTCACCCTCCATTACCAAGTGAACCAGCCAAAAAATTGGGTTTTGGGTGGGGCAACATTAAACCATAATAGCTTAGACACAAGCAAATTGGATCCATGTTGGTCTTCAGCCCACCTTCAGCCGCAAAACTGAGTTGAGAACACGGAAGCAAGATCAAAAAGTTGAAGAAGAAATATATCACAAGCAATGTGATCGATATAAGAAGAAATGCTCCTAATTTTAAGGTTTCCATTCTCTCTCTCCAACCAATCTCTTTATCTAGAGGACATACTTATGAGTTATGTGTGTGAGAGAGAGATTATTTGCCAAGAAGTAATTCTAATTTATGAAGAGGTCTAGTAAACATTTCTGTTAAATGAGAAGTTGGAGAGCTATAATATTTATTAGTTCTTGGCAGAGGATCACAAGTTGTTGATATCTTGTTTTGGGCTGACATAAACGTAATTACATGAAGCCTTTGTTTTAAGTGATTTTCAGGTTTTTCTTTGGCAAATTCTTGGAACCAGATTTGTTGTATCTATGAAATTGTGGCTTCTTCTATCTTAGAACTATGTATTAGTTAAGCTTTGTGTTGTCATAGTTTTCTTTATCTTTTTTTTCTTTCCTTTTTTTTAATTTTTTTTATAGCTTTTGGTGTGGTAGGAGTTAGTTGGTGGAAAGGAATATGATTCCCAGTTAAGGAAGCATTTTCCTTTTAAAAGGTGAAATCTTTCTAAATAATAGTTACATATGTTTTTCTTATATTTTGGGTCTACATTTTGGTACTTTGTGCTCATTTAGGACTGTGTTTGTTAAGTTTTGTGTCGTTATTTTATTTATTTATATATTTATTATTATTATTTTGAATCTTGATTTTGGTGTTTCGTGCTCATTTAAGTATCATAGATTCATAGGTGTAGAGGAATAGGGAAGTGAATGATAGATATATCTGTAAGTTTCTGAATAAACTTGTATATTCAACTTGGATCGTAACTGAATTCGAAAAGGATCTTAGGAATAAGGGTCATGCGCATCATATGGGAACCCACTTTGGTTTCTTCCTGGCATATCTGCCTATGTGCATTTCTCTTATAATGTTTTCGTTTTTAGCAACTTAATTTTATTTTTGATAAGTTGGTAGTTGGTGTTTCTAGGTGGAACTGCTTCTTTCTTTTTGTGTGGAGATGGGCTTTTCTTCAGTTATACCTGTTGGTCACGATGATAGAGGCCTGCTTGCCTTAAAAACTGCACAGAGCCCATGCTTAACCAAATTTTGTCAATGTGAGAACCACCTACTTGGTTTAATGTGCCAATTACACATCTTTGAATTACTGAATAATGAAATCATTATCTTGCCTCAAATCATTTCCTATATTTTTTTAAGATTTATGCATCACAAGAATATTAATCTTATTTTGTGATTAGGCAGGACATGATTCGAACCTGCAGTTCGCTCATGGGAAAAGGACCACTTTTTATTTTTATGTTTAGTCCTTTACTTAAAAAGAAATTTCTTGAAAATCAGTTAAAAGCTGCACAAAGTCCTGTTGAACTCATGTTAAAATTGTGAATTTAATAAACACCATTTTTAGACACTAAAAACAAATAAACATAATACAATGAACTAATCAAATATATGTCATTAATTTTACACAGTGTAGGCTCATTCTTGGACACAGTATTTTTTATTTTTTATTTTTTTGTGTGTGACTAGGTAGTGGAACTCTTTGAAGAAAAGTGTGAGGTGTTCCCTGTTTGTAAATTATTTTCTTAAATAATTAAGTACAAATTTTACTATAACTAAGTTGTTGGTTATAGTAAAATTCTGTTGAAGTTGCAATTTCTGTAGGTAAAGTGACATTTTGTTTTTATATGCTTCAAGTCATGCTAGAGGTATTTAATGTTAAGACATTCGAAGGGGTGTGATCCATCGGACTTTGTCTTTTGTAAGACAATAACAATCTCTACAAAAATAGTAAGTTTGTTCATATGCTTCTAGCCATTTCTGAATTAATTTGTTTTTATAATTTTCAGGTCAGAAATTTCTTGGAGAAAGCAAAATATGGTCAAAGAATTCAAAAATTTAGTTTTTCAAGCTTTTTCATTTTTTAATATATGTAAACACAGTTTAAAACTTTTATGTAATTCATTTCTATCTACTTTTAAACATATTTAACTTTCATTCAAGAAATATATAACGTTATTCCATTCAATATATGGTTGTGATTCAAAATATAGTATATAATGTGTATTGCTTTCTTCAAATGCGCGTACTAAAATAATATTGATTATTCTTCAAATCATTATTAATCACAGGTTTTATTAGATATTAATCACACTTAAAATCTGTGATCTAAATGTTTATGATCACAAGTTTTGTTAGTAATTAATCACACTTAAAAGATGTGATCTAAATGTTATTAAACACACATAAAATTGGGTTCTAAATATTATTAATCATACTTAAAAGATGTGATGTAAACGTTATTAATCACACCCCGAAATATCACACTTTAATAAAACTTAAAAGGTATGATTAAATAACATACATCACACAAAAAAAGTGTGATCTATATCTATTTTTGTAGTAGCGGATAAAAAAAATTAGAATGATATTTTAATCACACTTAATTTGAGTGAGTGTCATAATATTTATTTTAATCTCATTTTTTTAAATAGGTGTGATTATATCTTCTTTTTTTTAATCACATTTTCTAAGTAAGTGTGATTGTATGTTGTTTATACTAATAGTCTTCTAATATGCCATAAAATATATTTTTTAATGTTTGACATGAAAATCCTAAATTAATTAAATAAACATTTATTTTGATTTCATAGAGGGCTAGTAATATTGTACTCAAAGTTTAAAAATCATGCAACACTAACCCTTTTGAAGGTTTCATAGAGATACCTCAACTTAGTTCAAACCTGAGTTATTAACCATGAAACAAAGTATGAATAGTGTACGGGGAGCAAATATTCCGGCAAGCCCGTACTCCTTTCTTCCGAGCTCCGTTACTGTCCGATCACCTGCGAGCAAATAAC
>NW_021027140.1:83053-123837 GCF_004153795.1 Camellia sinensis | reverse complement strand
CCTAATCTCCTTTCTCATTAAGACATGATTCACAGTGCTCATAACAAAGTTCATTCGCAATTTTAAACATAATTTCCAAGTATCACCAAATTCCAATTAAATTTGCATATACATTATTCAAAACCTTAATTTCATTATTCTACTTTCAATTTGGGTTAAATCTTTAGTTATCATCTTTAATCAACCTAGGGTTTCAAGAAAATATGGAGATTTCAAGAAATAATCAAACTTATTAACCCAACACTTTAATTCCAACTTTTCCATTGATTATACACCTAGGACTCATAATTCACCATTTTAACCCATTAATTAACTCCCAACATCTTCAAATGAAGAGTATTCAAACCCTTACCTCAATAATCAAGCAAAGAAGTGAGCTTGAGAAGAAGCCTTCACAAATCCAAGTTCTAATCGGGTAAAAACATCGATCCTCCCTTGTTCTCTATCCTTGATGCCAAAAACCATGGTGGATCGTGAGCAAAGTAAAGGGATTCAAGGATTTGGGGCTAGGGTTTCGGACTTAGGCGAAGAGGAAGGAAGAGGGAAGAAGAAAAATGTGAGAAATGATCCAAAATCCCGTTTTTAAAGCTGCTGTCCCGAAAATCCCGCTCGAGCGTTCCTATTCCCGCTCGAGCGGACCTGCTCTCAGCACAGATTCCAAAACTTCAAACAGATGTAACTCTCCCATCCGAACTCCGTTTTAGGTCGTTCTTGTGTCCAAATTGAAGCCCCGGAAATAAGCTTTCCAATGGTTCTAACCTCACATCCAAATTCCAAGTGTGGAACAAGAAAAGGGCAAAAGAGTGACGATTGGTCGTAAACGAATTATTCAAATTAAAGTTTTTGATCCAATCTTACTTTACCATCATATTATCATCTCAATCAATACTCCAAAATAAGATAAGGAGGTTATAAATACACTAATAAAAATGTCCAAAAACGAACCTACGTGCCTCAGAAATTTAAACTTAACCAGGAGACCCGCTCGAGCGCCCAACCTTGCGCTCGAGCGCGCAGACCAACAAGGTAGTCCGCTCGAGCGTCTAATCCCCCGCTCGAGCGGGAAATCACAACTCGCAGAATCTCAAGCCGCCTGCAAAATTTGCTGGGAACCCCAAAATTACGCTCGAGCGCCAACTATTCCGCTCGAGCGGAGGGAAAATTTTCAGGTTGCTTGGTAAAGGTCACCAATCTAGTTTCAAAGACATAATCCAACGGATAATTCTTCAATTCCAATGGCAAGCACATTAACCCCTAATTAAATAAGGATAACTTTCTATACGCACTTTGGGGGCATTACAATAGCTGTGGCATGGCGAGAAAGGGCCTCAAACTGATTGGCATACTGCGTCACAGTCATGCCCCCTTGTTTCAGTTGGAGAAATTCTTGGATCATCTCTTGCCTCACCGAGTTTGGGAAGTACTTTTTCATAAACAATTCCTCAAACTGTCTCCAAGATAGTTCTGCCACTTGACGACTTTTCTTGATCATTGTCCACCAGAAATCGGCCTCCCCCTCAAAGAGAAATGAGGCGAGGGACACTTGGTCTTGCTCATTCTGAATTTCTAGCGTCTCCAATATTTGCTTCACTTGCCTTATCCATGCCGAGTAGGGATTGGGTTCTCCGAAAAATTTCTGGGGCTTGAGTTTTTGAAATTTCGCTATTAATTCTGCCTTGTTGTTTTCAGGCCTGGGTTGGTTTCTTAGTTCATTAATAATTGCCCGAACGAAATTCATGACGTCACTGTTGGTGTTGTTGTCGTTGTTGTTGTCATTGAATCCATTTCCCCTAGTTCTTCCTGCCATTTTCTGTATGAAGGATATTAATTGTTTACTATCAGCACGATGTAAGTACTTATTTAATTATTTATTTTATGCGAACAAGCATTCACTAAGTTTAACTAGAACTGAAACTTTTCATTGCAACAAATGATCGGTTACATGACCAAAAATTACATTTATCACTAGACCGAGGGGATTATTTCACCCCATTTCATAACCACTATTAGACTAGGCTTTTACAATGAAATTCCAACAAAATAGTTTATCCGCCTAGTCTACCCTCTTCAGTCTTTCCTCTCAAACAAAAAGCCATGGGTAGTGTTGATTCATTTGCCAGGCATGCTCCCAACTCTCATCATATAGCTCATAGCACTTCCAACGGACTAACAGCTTGAGCCCTCTCATTCCCGCATGTTGGCCCAAGATACTTACAAGGACTTTGTCGTAGGTGAGTGGGTCGGAGAAGTCGATTGTCCCGTTCGTGGGTACGAGCTTTCCAACCGGTGGGGCTGCCAGGAAGATGTCTCGTTGGTGGAAGAAATTGGTGTAATTGTCTTCCAGGGCTGGTGGTCGAGGTCCTACTTCATACATGGCCCTTGCCAACTCCCGGATAACTCGCACAGGCCCCAGATATTTGTCGTCCCCCCTTCGGTGTTTCCATTCGCAAGGTATTAGTGGTTCTAGCTTAACATATGCCTCTAGCCCTATCGGGAATGCCCTCATCTGCACTATGTTCCCTGAGTCCGTTTCACCTTCTTCGAAGGCATATTCAATTGAGGAGATGGGGTTGGACTCAATGTCACTTCCCGCCCAACCAAACTCTTCCGGTGGAATGGCGGCCAAGGGTTCCACGACTTCCACTTCCGCGTCTACCTATGCGTCTTCTTCGTCTAGCGGTTCTTCTTTTGGATATTCCTCCAGATCTTCCTCCTCAGGCTCGGGCTCCTCTTCATTCTCTTTATCCATCGTCTCCTCATGGACTGACTTTGAAGTTTTCGCTCCTGCCTCTGGGTTGGTTAATAAGGGTTCTTGTTCAGGTTCGGGATCCGAGAGCCAGTCCTCGTTATGAGATGGGCTTGGCATCCTACAAGGAGAATACAACGTTGTTACACTCTCAGTATGGTCTTAGGTCATCGAATGTTTTTTAATTAAAGTGTAGTAAATGACACGTGCTTAAGTAACATTTGAATATTTGACTAAGGGGGAGTCAGAATTGCCTGTGGCCATTGCTTAGCGGTTGAGTGGAAATAGTGCTCCGCGGGGAGTTACTTAAACTTACCTATTAAACTAAATCTATGTGAATTTAAAAAGAAAGGTTGGCATTTTTCCTTATTATGAAATACTACTTCCGCTTGTCATTGTTTTTATTGTTTATTGTTAATATTTCAACCAATAGTATTCCGGTTATGTTTGTTAAATGTTGTTTGTTATTTTGTTATTCCACAATATTTATTATTTGTGAGTATTATTATCGGGGTGGGTATTTTCGGGTTGTAGTATCTTATTGAGCTCGTCGCTCATTGGCATTCTCATTGCCCTGGCGTTTTATGCCAGGTATCGAAGAAACCGAAGGAAGCGCCGAGGCCTTGCAAGGCAACATTCAGCCTTGGTTAGCTTGAAGAATGCCCACGATTCCATGAACCATTTTCCTAGTTTTATTTTTTTATATTTATATTTGTGTTTTTTTTTTTTTTTTTTTTTTTTTCTAAGACTAAGTTTTAAGTTTATTTGGAGTTATAACTTAAGAACTTTTAATTTATGGGATGTTAGTTAATAGATGTTGGTATACTTGATGGCAACATTAAGGAAGAGTCCTTAATTAAGAAAATTAAATTTTAAGTTCTAAATCTTATTATGATGTCCTTAAATTTTGAGACGTCACAACATGGTATCAGAGTTTAGGTCTAGAAACCCTTGAGACCTTAGGTAGGCTTAAGCATGTATCATTTACTACACTTTAATTAAAAACATTTGATTACCTAAGAGCATACTGAGGGTATAACAATGTTGTATTCTCCTTGAGAATGTCAAGCCCATCTCATAACGAGGACTGGCTCTCGGATCCCGAACCTGAAGAAGAACCCTTATTAACTGACCCAGAGGTAGGGGCGGAAACTTTAGAGTCAGTCCATGAGGAAGAGGACCCGGATGAGTATCCAGAAGAGGAGACGATGGATGAAGAGGAACCCGAGCCTGAAGAGGAAGATCCGGAGGGATATCCAGAAGAAGAACCGCTAGACAAAGAAGACGCAGAGGTAGACGCGGAAGTGGAAGTCGTGAAACCCTTGGCCGCCATTCCGCAGGAAGAGTTTGGTTGGGGGGGAAGTGACATTGAGTTCAACCCATCTCCTCAATTGAATATGCCTTCGAAGAAGGTGAAGCGGACTCGGGGAACGTAGTGCAGAAGGGGGCATTCCCAATAGGGCTAGAGGCGTATGTTAAGCTGGAACCACTAATACCTTGTGAGTGGAAACACCGAAGGGGGGACAACAAATATCTGGGGCCTGTGCGAGTTGTCCGAGAGTTGGCAAGGGCCATGTATGAAGTAGGACCGCTACCACCAGCCCTGGAAGACAATTACACCAATTTCTTCCACCAACGAGACATTTTCCTGGCATCCCCACCGGCTAGAAAGCTCGTACCCATGAACGGGACAGTCGACTTCTTCGACCCACTCACCTACGAAGAAGTCCTTGTAAGGATCTTGGGCCAACATGCGGGAATGGGAGGGCTTAAGCGGTTAGTCCGTTGGAAGTGCTATGGGCTGTATGATGAGAGTTGGGAGCATGCCTGGCAAATGCATCAGTACTACCCATGGCTTTTTGTTTGAGGGGAGGAGAGACTGAAGAGGGTAGACTAGGCGGGTAAACAATTTTGTTGGAATTTCATTGTAAAAGCCTAGTCTAATAGTGGTTATGAAATGGGGTGAAATAATCCTCCCGGTCTGGTGATAAATGTAATTTTTGGTCATGTAACCGATCCTTTGTTGCAATGAAAAGTTTCAGTTCTAGTTAAACTTAGTGAATGCTTGTTCGCATAAAATAAATAATTAAATAAGTACTTACATCGTGCCGATAGTAAATAATTAATATCCTTTATGCAAAAAATGGCAGGAAGAACTAGGGGAAATGGATTCAATGACAACAACAACGACAACACCACCAATAGTGACGTCATGAATTTCGTTCGGGCAATTACCAATGAACTAAGAAACCAACCCAGGCGTGAAAACAGCAAGGCAGAGTTAATAGCGAAATTTCAAAAACTCAAGCCCCAGAAATTTTTCGGAGAACCCAATCCCTACTCGGCATGGATAAGGCAAGTGAAGAAAATATTGGAGACGTTAGAAATTCAGAATGAGCAAGACCAAGTGTCCCTCGCCTCATTTCTCTTCGAGGGGGTGGCCGATTTTTGGTGGACAATGATCAAGGAAAGTCGTCAAGTGGCAGAACTATCTTGGAGACAGTTCGAGGAATTGTTTATGGAAAAGTACTTCCCAAACTCGGTGAGGCAAGAAATGATTCGAGAATTTCTCAAACTGAAACAAGGGGGCATGACTGTGACATAGTATGCCAATCGGTTTGAGGCCCTTTCTCGCCATGTCACAGCTATAGTGACAAATGAAATAGACAAGGTAAGGTGCTTTGAGTGGGGACTCAACTCAGGACTCCGAGACAAGCTGGTCGCAGTGCAGCTATCTACTTATGTGCAGGTAGTAGATAGGGCTCTTGCTCTAGAAAGAGAGAAGATGGACACTGCAAGGACTCAAGGTCAGCAGTCTAGAGCCAACCAGCAAAGAAGCGAAGGACCCTCAAGGAACAATAGGACCCCTGCTGCTTCGATACCTTATGCTAGGGGGGCACAACAACAACAAGGGTATAATCCTGAACAGCGTAGTAGGGAAGGGGCTAGGAGGTGTTATGAATGTGGCCAAGAAGGACACCTTAGAAACAACTGTCCTCAAAGGTTAGGCTACTACATTAATCAAGGAGGGGCCACTCAACGAAACAGATGGAACAGAGAATACCAAAGAAATGTGCAGCTATTTGTGAGGAAGTAAAGATGAGCATTAGGTGTAAGTATCAAATTCTTTAAAAATGGTATGCATCCGATTACCATCGATAACATCTGAAACAAAGTCATACATACCAAACTTTAGAGAGAGCACAGAGAGAGAAAAGAATAGAGCGAAAGAGAGCAGACCGAGAGAGAGAGAGGGCAAATAGAGAGAGGGGTACGTACGGATGATGAGGAGACCAGCGGTGGTGAGCGGAGAACAGCAACGGCGAGTGAAGAGCAGTGGCGATTGGCGATGGTGTTTGGGTGTGAATGAGAGCAGCGGCAATCGGCGATGATGTTTGGGTGTTTGGGTGTAAATGAGAGCAGCGGCGAATCAACGATGATGTGTGAATGAGATGAGATGTTTTGGGCATCAATTAGGGCTAATTAAGGAAGTATTGCGTGTGAGAGAGTATATTTACATTTGCTGCCATGTGTTTGTATTGTATATACAACAGTAGACTTTGAAATATTGATAGGCGGGTCGGGTCGGTTGTTTACGCGAGTTGGCAATTTTCAAACCGCCACCCGCGCCGACCCGCCACTCTTGCCACTCTTGGAAGTCCCACCCGTCCAACCCGCTCGCCAGAGTTGAAAAAATGTACGGTTCGGAGCAGTTCGGAGCAATTCAGAGCGGTTTTGGCGGTATTGTGCACAGCCCTAACTACGGCATTGTGATCGTAATTGACGTCATTGATCTTGGAGCTGACGACGGCTTTGATTTCTACGTTCTACCTCACCTTCGGGAGAATATTGAGGAGGTAGCACCTGAAGTAGAACATCCTCAAGAGGAGTCATCTAGCTCAGAGGCTGCTATATCGGACATCATGCCGCCGAATAATATTTTGGAGATCGTTACCACTAGGAAGCATCAAAGGGATGGTGAGTTTGCCTCAGCCTTCCAAGCTGTTCTGATTCTACCACTTCTGATCGGCCCCAGCAATCACTAATTGTGGTAGTAGATGATTCTCCTCCTCCTGCCGCAGCCACTACTGAGAACACTCCTTCCAAACCTTCGGGCCAGAGATTGGGCAAGTGTCCTGCTGATCAAGCAACTCCGTAAGAAGATCCTTTTGTTGTTGTTGCTCCTTCTCCAGCCTCTATTTCGGAGATGGCAACCATTGGTTCTTTGATCATCCTTTTGCTTGCTATGAAGGATCGTCAAAAAACCAATGCTGACACGGCTATGGGTAACGCTAAAGTCGCTTCTGTAATTATCCGCACCTCTATCTCTATGCAGACGCTGCTTGGTTGGCTGAGCAGTCTGATGTAGGCGTTTTCTCGCAGGTCTTACCATCATCTTGTTTTAAGGTGTTCGTGAATTTCTGTCAACCTTATGCCTTTCTTTCTTTTGTTTTTACAGGGCCTATTCTCTGCCTACAAGGCCATGGTTCACCATGACAAAATAATCAAAGGCAGCTGACAAACTAAAGGCCTCAACCATAGTTGTCAAATCGGGATTCGTATCGTGAATCGAAATGGTCTCGTACCGAATCGTGAATCAAATCGTGAATCGTAAAGATTCGGTCACTTCTTCTAAATTATTTAAAAACATATATTTACACATTTAGATGTTAAATATATCTTATGAATATAAAATATTTAGACTTACGTTAATAAAAATGTTATTTTGAATGATAATCACATAGTTTAATAAGTAAGAAGTTAACAAACGTTCTTATGTAAGATTACCATCTTACCTTTTTTTTCTTTTTTAGATATTTCTTATCAACTATTCTTAATAAAAATAATAACCAAATACACAAATTATCAATTTCTAAAGTAGTAATAATTAACGATATTGATATTTGGATAATAAGCATACATACTTTTCTAAGTAACAGTGAGCAAATAATAAGAAAAAATCATTTAGAATCTTTTTTTTTAAAGCCTAAAATATTTTAAAAAGTATAACTGACTTCATACATGTAATATTTAATTTAATAAAATAGTAATAGATAATTCATAGTATAATTTTAATCTTAAACATCTTTAGAAGGTATATTACCATTTTTTAAAGGAAAAAAAAATGAGAAGAAAGGTTAAAAATATGTTAGGTCTGACTAAATCTAATTGGATTCTATTAAAAACTTCATGATCACTAAAATAACAACAAATCATGTATATATGCTGGTTATTTTGATATTAAATGCTATTAGAAGTTGCATTATGTCATTTTTACTAAAAAGATAGAGGAAAAATAGAATTGAAAATATGTCGGACTCAATAATTTTAAAAATTGTATGAATCATAAAAAGTGAATCGAATCGTGAATCGATTGTGAATCGTGCGATTCACTAGAGATTCACTTCCAAAATAGATTCACCCTTAGATTCGTATCGATTTTGCAAAAATTGCGAATCGAATCGCGAATCGTAAGATTCTGATAACAGAGGCCTCAACGGATAGGCAAACTGAGAGGGTAAAGCAGCTTGAACTTCGGTTAGGGACTTTGAGGGGCAAGGTGGTAGAGGCTGAGATGAAGCTTCAGACGATGGATTCAGTGCTGAAGTCTTCATCGTAGGAGATTACTGTCTTAAATGAGGAAAAGGAGCAACTCTCTGCTACCCTTACTGCTTCTAACGAAAGCCTTGCCGACGAGGTCAAAGCTGCCAAGGAGGAAGGATGTAATGAAGCCACTGTCGTTTATGAAGTGCAGTTTGCCAAATTGGGGAATATGCTGTTTGAAGATGACTGGATGTTTGCACTTCAAGTTACCAATGTCCCAATGGAGTCCGAGTTGAGGAAGAACATTCCTTACCCTTGCCCAGATGTTGTGGAAACCCAGTGGAGAGACTGCCGAAGGGGCTGGAATTGAAAACCTTCCTACAGTAGAGTGATGAACTGAACTGATGTTTTTGTTTTTGTTTTTTCTTTTGTTTGTTGCCCTTTCTTTTATTATTTTTATTTTTACAAAAACAATTGATGTATGTTTTTCTTTGATGGTTTTAAAAATTTTATGCTACGGAATTATTCTGCTTAGTCTTATTTTTCATTTTTGCATTACTTTCGATCATGTGAATGGTGACTTGCCTGTTTAGTTAGGACATCTATTTTTTGTTGTTGCTGATATACACTAAAAAAACCTTTGTTTTGGTGAACCTCCATAGGCTCACCTTGATTTAGAAAATCTTAGTGGGTCTGTTCCTTGCTCCAAGCAAGTGATCGGCATCGTCTTTGTTGATGTAATATCCCTGAGATAGGTTGGTTAGAAGAACCCTCATAAGTCTGCTCCTTGCCCCAAGCAAAAGATCGGCATCGTCCTTGCCGATATACTATCCCTGGGATAGGTTTTTTTAGAAGAACCCTCATAGGTCTGTTCCTTGCCCCAGGCAATATATTGACATCGTCTTTACCGATGTTCTATCCATAGGATAGGTTTTTTTAGAAGAATCCTCATAGGTCTGTTTCTTGCCCTAAGCAAGAGATCGGCATCGTATTTGTCGACGTACTATCCCTGGCGTTGTGCATGCAAGTAGAATTCTCTTCCTAATTCCTTTCCAAAACTTTATAAACATGGAATTCACTCACAAAACTTGGTCAAATATGCATGCATGTTCAATTTCATGCTCCAAATTCAACATAGAGGATGAAACTCATAATCAAAATGATAGTCTAACACTTATATATATATATATATATATGCATGTATAGATTCAACTCTATCTTAGCCTTCTATGGCAAAATACATGTTAACTCCATGGGTTCAACATTAAAACACATAATCTACAAGAATTGATGATCAAAAGCTTACCTAGAGTCTTGAACTACTCTTGTTCTAGCTTAATCTTGATGGATTCTAGCAAGTCTTTGAAATACTTCTTCAATTTCTTCCTTTCTCTCTCTAAAAGCTCTCTCAAGAATTTTCCACTTAGAATGAAGAGTTTTGAGCTCAAATGAGCTTAAGATTCATATATATATATATATATAGTTATGATGCTATAATACATTAATTAGAACTTTAGGCTTGCCAAATACAACTAAATTAATCAAACTAAATCAATTTTTAATTAAACTCACCAAATGGTTCTAAAAATTCTAATTAGCCCATTCATGTAGCCAATTTTGGTTTTTGACGTCATTAAGCCATCAATTTAAAATTTTTGAACAGAAATCAGAACAGATAATTTTCGAATTAGACATATATGTACAAATTTCACATGGCTCATTTCACAATTGAAGTTTAACACATAATTAATTATAATCATGATTAGCATTTTCTCCATTTCGAATAAATGGAGAAAATTATCATAGAATTGGCTCACTGCTTCCATTACCAGGGGAGAAACCTAAATTTGCCCAATACATCTACGATACTGAATATGAAATACAAAATCACTTGGCTGTCTTAAGCAACAAGGGTATTGTACCGGGAGTGAATATTTCAATATTATAAGGATTGCAGCAAATGTTGAACATAATATATCCTTATGTGAAGGTGTTCCAAAATGCAGAAATTTGTTAGGCAAACAAAATGTCTGACATTTACATTTGCGTATGTTGCACTCACGGGATGGAAAACAATATGTAAAGCCATCTGCGAACGAAATAGTTGCATTAATTGTTGGTGATGGGACGAGACATGTAGAATATCATGATATCATTCATTGTTCATAAGTGTGATGGAAGTTTAAAGAGGATAAATGAAACTCATCCATCATAAATGCCACTACAATACCCTCTACTTTTTCCTTATGGTACAGTTGGATGGAGAAGATGCATATCTTTTAGTGACACTTCAAATAATTCTTGAAAAAGGATATCAATAAGAGAATTTTATGCATTCAGATTGCAGTATCGAGAAATTGAAGGGAAAACACTACTTCAAGGGTGGCGTTTGGTCCAACAATTTGTGGTTGATTGTTATGCTGCCATTGAATAATGTAGGTTGATTTTTATCAAAACCCATCAATCTGAGTTACGTGCAGAATTGTATCAAGGCTTAGAAGATGCAGTGGTTGCTGGCGATGTTGATGCATCGACAATAGGAAGAAGATTTGTGTTGCCTTCATCGTTTATTGGAGGGCTACGCAACATGGTTCAATATTATCAGAGGATGCCATAGTGATATGTCAATCTATTGGACCACTTGATCATTTTATTACATTTACATGCAATCCTAAGTGGCCAGAAATACAAAATGAACTTGCACGAGCAACTAGTTAACATGCAAATGATAGACCTGATTATTGCATGAGTTTTTTGAATCAACATAAGACAATTGATGGTAGATTTGAAGAAAAATAAGTTCTTTGGCACATTACTAGCAAGTATCAATACAATTTTCAAATATTCAATATCTATTTTTCAATTTCCCTAATAGGTAGTTTATATACTTGTCTTTTTTTTAATGATGCAATTGCACAGATATTTCTGTAATTGAATTCCAGAAGCGAGGATTGCCACATTCACACACTATTCTAACATTAGCACTAGAAAATAAGCTAACTACAGCTGAAGAAATTGATGAAATCATTTGTGCAGAGTTGCCAGATAAAAAATTGGATCCTTTAGCCTATGAGACTGTTGTGAGATGCATGATACACAGTTCTTGTGGTGCAGCAAACCCAAATGCTCCATGTATGGTGTAATGGATCGAGTCAAAACCCGACCCTTTTTGCTTTTATGTTTGGAGTATGTATTTGTTTTGGTTGACTTTTTCCTTGCTTTGTTGAGTTTGACCTTATAACACCTTGGAATAGCTTCAGAATAGCAAACCAGCAGAAACATGTCAACGAAAATCCTGGCGCCTGAGACTCGCAATCATGGTAACCTCGTACGGGACCAAAAACATGTCAACGAAAATCCTGGCGCCCGAGACTCGCTTGGTCACGCCCGTTATGGTGTCTCTTTATAAATCCTGAGTGCATGTAAAAAGCCACTCGCTCTCTTTCTCTCATGTCTAAGATAGTTTTCTTGTCTGGTGCAGCTCTGAACCATTGTTTCAACCATTTCTCCACCGATAATTTTACCCCTACATCAAGACTGTCCCTTATTTGAATCCAATGTTTTAAAATAACCCGATTTCATCGAATAGACGCCATTCAAATTTGTTGCCTTAATAATTGAATTAAGAGTTTTTTCTTGCGGTATATAAATGTTAAGAATATGACTTACCATTAATGGAAGAAAAGTAATCTGACCAATTGTTCCCGCCTTTCCTTTCGCTCATCATTTATCAAATCAGAAACCCAGAATGAGCTAAAAACCTGCCCAACACCCTGACCTGAGAGATTATTTTTTAAAGTTGGTATCCATTGATCTTCAAACGGGTCTATTTGCTTTCCATCCGCCACTCTCCAAGAAAGGCCTGTCTTAAGTAAATCTCTACCCCATAATATACTTCTCTATCACCATGGACACCCATTCTTTGGCTTTACATCAATCTCTTAGATTACTGATACCAGAATTGTGAGACTTTAACCCTAATGGAGCCAAGACCTCATAGGTCACTCCTAAGTGGTGCTATATAGTAGAACCAGTTAATCATATAGCGGTAAGTCATGTATTTACACACATGTAGGGATTTGAACTCACATTTCTAAGACTCAACACGGTTTTCTCAGGTCTCAAATGTTCATCCTACCAACTATATGTGTTGTCGCTCAAATAACTAACCCAAAGAAAGTTGAACCTGAAACTTTAAATATAGGAAAATTCTATGGTAAACACCACCTTTGGGTAGGTACCGTATGATTGTGATTTTAATTATGACATTATTTTAGTTATAATTTAAGAGTTATTTGGTTATATCTCATGTGATGTTTGGTTATAATTCAAATTATTATTATTATTATTTTGTAGTTATGATTTTCATAATATTAAGTAATATCATTTGTGATAATCAAACTCATAAATAGCATAACTTGCATATGGTGCATACCCTTTTGAAAGTGTGTACGGTTAAATATAACACACTCCCAAGGTCATGCCACTCCATCACACTAGTTTGGTTAACTTATATTTAAAGTTGTTATATTAGGGGATTCTATTTACACTCAAAAAATTAATTAATATACCAAATTTTTTAGTACTCCTTATTAAATTATTTGCATATGTAATTTACTCTCAATATATCTTATATTTTTTTTATAAATTATCCTTGAATAATATAATTTTTTAATTTTATGGTACAAGAAAATAATAAATTCACCATGTTCAGACTTACAAAGCCAAACATAGTCAACTTATTTAGTTGTTTGGTACCGAAAAGATTGTTTTATTCGGACTTTTAGATTCGAACAAAGTTGGATCTGAAAGTCCGAAAAGTATTGACGTAAAACAGATTGAATATAAGTTCTTATGTAATACATATATAGAAATCAATAATTATACTTTGATATTTATGTGAGTACTTATCTCATCTTTGATGAGTTACTTCAAAAAATAGTTTTGATTATTATTCCTATCCATTGTTTAATTTTGTTCAAACTTTCTTTTATTTGCAAGTAATAACACAATAAGAAATAATGAAATTGATGATAATAACGAGTTTTGGTGGCGTGGATTAGAAGTTTGCAGTGAGGAAGAAAAAAAGAAAATAATTGAAATTTAGGAAAAAATATGAAAAGATTTAAATATGAAAAATACATATAAATGATTATGGTGTATTTTGAAAAAAAAAATAATATTTCATTTTCAAATTTAATATATGTTATCTTTATTAGTAAATTTGTATTAAAATATAATAAAATTAAAATTTTAAAATTTTAATTAAACATATTAGGTTATTTTTTTAATTTTTTTTTTGTTGGGGGTTGGGGGGGACCTTGCTATTCTTCATATATAATTAGGCCTTTGGGCCTCGAAACTACCCAAATATGACATAAAGGATAAGACTTTTCAAATAAAGGTGAGACCCAACAGAGCAGTGCCATTGCATTCTGACGAGCATTACAATGACAGTGACCCCTAGTTTGAAAATTATTCGAATTTATAAGACTTTTCTTTAAAAATTGGATTTGGATTGGTTGATCGATTTTCAATTGACCGAAATTGAGACAAAAAATTTCAGCTAAATTCAGATTAAATTTGGAAAATTATAATTATGGATTCACGGAGAAAAAAGGATTTTTAGCATTTGTTGTTTAGTTGAAAATTTAGTTGAATAATCCAATTTAGCCATGAATATGAAAATTTAGCCATGAATAGAAAGTGCAACAGTTTGAAATGTTATTTCTACTAGGTACAGTGTATTCAAATAGAATTAATCTCATAAAAGGAATATCACAAACAAACAAGCGTATTGTATGAAGAAGAGTGGAGGTTCAGAAAGTGATGTGTTGGGCTATCGAACAAATTGAACTGAGATTCAAACAAATTTATTCCTATAGTTGAAAAGATATTTTCGTCTTTAACATATAAATTAAAAAACATTTAATAAATAAGATAGTTAAGTGTTATAATTTTTACTTCAAAAGGAATACAATGATATAAATAGAAAATCAAGGGTGTAAAATGTAATTTAAACTTTTATATGTATATTCTATCAATGAGTGAGAAAGATAGCTACATCTTGATTCCACTGTGTGATGATCATTTATTTGCCAACCACAATGATAGAGAATACAAAGTATAGAGTTTCAAATGGAATTTTATATAATTGGCAATGAAAAAAAAAAAAAAAAAAAAAACCAAAAAAAGAAAAAACATGATATAAATAGAAAATCAAGGGTGTAAAATGTAATTTAAACTTTTATATGTATATTCTATCAATGAGTGAGAAAGATAGCTACATCTTGATTCCACTGTGTGATGATCATTTATTTGCCAACCACAATGATAGAGAATACAAAGCATAGAGTTTTAAATGGAATTTTATATAGTTGGCAGTGAAAAAAAAAAAAAAAAAAACAGAAGAAGATAAATCATAATGGAAAAAAGACAAATTAAAACTCTTTTAAAACTCTTCTTTTAGGTTGTGTTTAGTTGGGAGATTTGAAAAGGAAAAATGAAAAGTTAGATAAAATGTGAATAAAATATACTTTCATTTTACCTAATTTTACACGAGTTTGAAGTGGCTGCTGTGTGGCAAAATGGGTCCATTTCAGGACTTTTTTCGATAATCCGAACCGTTTATATTTTAGAATACATCAAGTAGAACATACCTACAAACAATTAAGTTAATCGGATATCGTTTACCAATTCATCCACTCACATTTGTATTCATTTTAATGCATTAAATCACAATTATTTTTTATTTTTGCAGATACAAATATGAGTGGATAAATGGGTAAACGATATCTGATTAACTTGAGTTTTTACAGGCATATTCTACTTAATATATTTTAAAATATAAACGGTTCAAATCATAGAAATGAGTCCTGAAATGGGCCATTTGCCGCACAACAGTCACTCCAAACCCATTTTACACACCATTTCATTTATCTTTCTAAATCGTTTCTCAAATTCTTCAACCAAACATAATATTAAAGTTTTAAAACATTTTTCATTTGCCAATTTGAAAGAAGCTATGCTCGGCAGAAGCCATGATATCTAATTCAGAGGTTTTCACGAGAAGCAAGCAAGAACCTAGAGTTATATTCCCTATTTGGCAAGAGATTTTTTGATTTTTTTTTATAGCTAAAATTCATAAAAAAATAAAATAAAATAGATTTAAATAGTTAATAAGTCAAAATGTCATATTAAATCCACAATCATTTCATTTTTTTTCTCATAAATATCACATCCAACTATAACAAAATCTAACAATCTTCCCAAATACAAAAATTTTAGCATACTAAAATAGTCAAAGAGTTAGGCTAGAAATCCCAAATAAATTAGCAAATTTTTTATCAAACCTCTCACATAGGTGTGAGATCCACACAAATCATATGTCTGTGGGTCCCACATTCATATGAGAGGTTTGGTGAAAAATTTGTTAATTTATTTGGGATCTATAGCATTTTTTATAGTCAAAAACTAAGATAATTTACTAAAATAGCCAACTTCCCAAACGAGGGCATTATGGGAGAGGCTTCTTACTTGTCCAAATCTAGATTTAAGAGGGTTGTTTGGGTTAATAAAATTTATTACGAGTTTCGTTTTGATAATTGAATCGTTTATTTTATTCACCCCTTTGTGTATATTATCTATAAAAAAAAATTAGATTGATCCTCTATTTATAAGCTTTCATTTTATCGCATTTATATCCAAAAAATAGTCTATTTTTAAAACACATTGACCGCTAATTTTTTTGAAGACAAATTTTATAAAATGAAGGACCTACGAATATTGGATCAACTTGATTTTTTTATGGATGATATACATACAATGATTAATAAAATAAACTGTTTAAATTATCAAAACAAGACTCGTAATAGGCCTCACGAACCCGAATAGTCCTCTCCAATTCAGATTTGGATGGGAGAGAAGATAACCCCTTATATTATTTCCAAAAATTCTTTTACTATATTCATATTTCCTGTTAATTTGTTGACTCTTGATAACTAATGTGGATTACAAAATGAGGGATAGAAGTCAAACAAGTTACCTGATCACATTTTTTGAGAGAAATTTATTTAAGATTTTGATGTCAATTTTAACATTGACCAATACGAAAAACATCAAATACAATTTAATATGTCACATTTTAATAGATATATTACCTTGCAATTACTATATTTTTGTAACTCAATGTGAATATAATAAAATAATATTTGAAAATGCTGTCGTATTATTTTACAATTTTTATTTTAGAAATTGATTTTGTAATTCATATTTAAATTTTTTTAAAAATTTTATTAATAAATCTGTCAATTCCTAAGTTAATAAATGTGTTAATTCCTATGCTAGAATTTGGGAGCAAGGATTCTCTAGAGTGATTTTTTCTTAAAGTTTCCTAGAGTGCTACGTTGTATGGTTGAGATTTACTGGCAAGTCACATCAATTTTTCTGATGTGACTTGCCAGTAAATCTCAACCACACAACGTAGCACTCTAGGAAACTTTAGGAAAATTTCACTCTAGAGGATCCTTGGTGAGAATTTGGGGTTGTCTTTTAGGAAAAAGGGTTTAAGGCATGGGGTTTAAGTGGTGATGGACATGGAGGTGGGTTGCCTATTGGGAGGGAGGTGAGGGAAGGACGGTTGAAGATTGTGAGAAGGTCAACTACATAGAATGCGATCGGCAGCTTGTGCTCTAACTATTAATGGGACATCAGACACATGGAATAGTTAGGTGGTGTTGACAGTGGCGCCTCCATGAGCAATTTAAAGCTATACATTGCAAGCGTGTCCTCCTATAATTAGTGTGCTTGCTTCATGAGGGTTGTTACTACAAAGAGACATCTGTGTTGCCAACGGTTTATCACACCTCAAATTCCATCGCTGGTGAAGCGCATAACGTAGCAAGGAAACTCACCTCCGGCAAAACCTAGAAGCTCGAGTATGCCAGGTAGACTATTTTTTGATAGCAAATGGGAAGGGAAAACTCTAGTGGAGTTGAATGCAGAAATGAGTCATCAAGTGCCAAGCGACTGTGCGCAAAAACACCATTAAACCGGTGAGTAGAACATGCATTAATCACCTAGGCTACCAAACAGATCTCCTAGAAGGGATGAACGAAGCAAATCTCCCAAAAGTGGGATCTAAAAGAAAGAAAACACAAGAATGACTGTTGCCATGGCCTCAGCGCAAAATGAGCCAAGTAAAATGTCACGTCCGTTGAGCTTCTCCATTTATATTAGGAACAAACCCATGATAGAAGCCAATTCAATCATCCACGACCCAATATGTGGCAATTGAATTTACACGACAAATCTTCCCCCATGAAGTGCATCAATCAATGACCAATCGGGCCAACTACGAGATTTTCAAGGAAGGAGTCCACAGGGCTATCAAAGGACTGTATAGCTCATATGAAGTCTGCATGTGCCTCCGCGACACCCAGAAGCAAATTGATCATAAAGATGGGCATATCCAAAACTTAGAATGTCGACTTGAGGAAGCTTAAGAGCGAGTAGAGAACAAGGCTCGGAAGGCTAGAATGGCTGAGCTCAAGGCGGTGGGGGCAGTGGATTGAATAATGTCAAAAGACAGAGTAACACAACGCCTTATAGACTGGGCAATAGCCGATTGAGATACGGCTAAAATATTTGTCAGGGAAATGATAAAGAGCCGAGCCTACAATAAGGGCTTCTTCGAGGGAAGGAAGGTTTACATTGAGGAGACAAGGGAGCAATTGGTCGATGACATCTACCGATGTGAAAATCGAGGGTTCAAGCGGCGGGTGTGGATTCTGCTTTGCCTCTATACCAGAGCTATGTAATGTCGTTTGAAGCCTACGACACCGAAAAAAATAGACAATGAGCAAGAGGCTACAAACCCTGAGCAGAGCTAATCGGCGTAATAAACCCCAGTTTGATTTTTGGGTTCAACTCCTGTAACTAGGACGCCAATCGGCCTTAGGATAAATGCACCCGTAATGTAATTTGAATTTGTCATGATGTTTTCTTAACAAAAAATCAATTTCATATGTTTGCATTCATCAAGCTAATTATGTTTCCAAATTTCACTAGAAAATGATGCCTTACATGATGCTCCGAATTCGGAGGCTTAAACATTGGTGCTTCATTCCGAACATGAAGGGTGCTCTGAATTTGGAGGCTTAAGTGATAGAGCTTTGTGCAGAGCACGAATAACACTTTAGATTCGGAGGCTTAAGTGATAGTGCTTCGTGTCGAGCACGAAGAGTGCTCCAGATTCAGAGGCTTAAATGATAGCACTTTATGCCGAACACAAAGAGCACTCCGAATTCAGAGGCTTAAGTGATGGCACTTCGTGCCGAGCATGAAGAGCACTTCATCTGAATTCAGAAGTTGAATAAAAGTAAAACAATCAAAAGTAAACAAGTAACAGAACATCTTGTATCATTGATTGACTATACAGATACAAGGTAGTGATATACACAAAAGCCAACAAACATTAATGCGAGAGTTGGGGAAATTTATATAACCATCAACACTAATGATAAAACATTCAGAGATGAGTTGAATTCTAGGGTCGAGGTAACTTCCTGTCGTTCATGTCTGAAAGTCGATACGACCTTGCCCCGGTGATGGAATCAATCTAGTATGGGCCATCCCAATTGAGGCCGAGTTTACCGTTTGCAAGATTCTTAGCAACGGTGAGTACTTTTTTAAGAACCAATTCTCTGAGAGTGTATTAGAGTAGATGTACTCATTAATTATATGACTTAGCAAGTTGCTGATGATATCGCACCATAGTCACAAGGGCCCGATCTAGGCTTTTTTCAAGTAAAACTATATCCAAGGCTAACATCATATCATTTCGGCCTGTATCAAAAGCCCTTGATCAAAGGGTCGGTAGAACAATCTCTAGGGGGATGATAGCTTCATTGCCAAAATACAAGGTTAATGGTGTCTCCCTCGTAGAATGTCTTGGCGTAGTGCGATCGGCCCACAACATACTCGGCAATTCCTCAATCCACTTGCCCTTGGCTTTTTCCAAACATGTTTTGATACTGTCCAAGACTACTTTGTTAGAAGCTTCCGCTTGTTCGTTACTCTGCAGGTAAGCTGGTGAGGAAAAATAGGGTCGAATGCCATACATGTTGCACAACTCCCTATAGACGCCGCAATCAATCTAAGTGTCGTTATCAGAAATAAGCGCCCTAGGTATACTGAATCGAGTGATGATATTTTTTTCAAACAAAGTGCTTGATATCTGCATTCTGTATATGTGCCAATGGTTCTATTTCAACCCACTTTGTGAAATAATCAGTAACAACAATTAGGAACCGCTTATTGCCTAGAGCTTTCGGTAGTGGCCCAATTACATCCATGCCTCATTAAGCGAAAGGCCAAGGATTGGTCACAGAGTTCAGTTCTTCGGCTGGTAGATGTGTTAGTGGAGAAAATTTTTAGACTGTTCACATTTCTTAACATAATCCTCAGCGTTGGTGCGCATAGTCGGACACCAATACCCTTGTGTAAAGGCTCGATGAGCTAATGATCTTCCTCTTAAGTGAGCGCCACGACTGCCTTTGTGAATCTTAGCCAAAAAATCCTTAATCTTGTTTGGATGGACACGTTTCAAGTAAGGCCCAGAAAAGAGATTTTTTTTTATAAAGTTTTCCTTGAGGATCTAAATAATATCTCAAAGCCTTATTACGTAGTTTGTGAGCTTCCTACTTATCCTCTGGCAATTGTTCCGAAGCAAGGAATACAGCAATGGGATCCATTCAACTCGGCCCCCTTTGGGATGTTTAGGGACACTGATACTCGGTTCCGAAATGAAACCCATTTCGATAGTGCGCTTAACTTTTGAGTGTACAGCCAAAGCTAAACAGGCGAGAGCATTGGCATGTAATCTGATTCAGTTCATGGCTATCAAATTTTATAATCAAGGAGTTGGCTATCCTCATATAGGCCACCATGTGCTCATTCTTAGCTACATATTCACCCTTTAACTGGTTTACAGCTAAATTTGTGTCATAAAATATTTACAACCATTTAGCTCCCATTTGAAATGAGTTTCTAAGGCCGACTAACAAGGCTTCGTATTTAGCCTTGTTGTTTGAGGTGTCAATGTCAAGTTTAACAGATTGTTCCACCACTACTCGTTTGGGGGTCATAATAACTACTCATGTCCTATTGCCGTGTTGGTTGAATGACCCATCACAATATAATTGCCAGATATCCCTGACATACATTCTTCATTATGGTTATGATTGGTGAGTCAGTTGGTCCTAAAGGTCTAGCTCAGCTTGTGAAGTAGATGTAGTAAACTTGGCAATAAAGTCGGCCAAGACTTGCCCCTTAATAGCTGTCCTTGGTGAAAACTGGAGGTCGTATTGTCCGAGTTCCAACACCCATTTTGAATCTCATCCCGATGATTCTACTTTGTAAAGGACTGAACTGAGGGGGTGATCCATTAGTACCTTAATGGTATAGGTTTGAAAGTAATGCATCAAATTTTTAAGAACCACTACAAGAGCTAGAATTAACTTTTCTAGGGGTAAATATTGGGTTTTGGCGTCCACCATTGCCTTGCTAACATAGAAGATGGGTTTTTGCTTGCCAAGTTCCTCCTTAAGCAAGACAGCGCTTATTACCCGATCGGATACCACCAGATATAAGATGAGCACGTCGCCTGGCAAGGGAGTAGCCAAAAGTGGAATAGAACTAAGATAAGCTTTCAACCCTTCCAGAGCGGTTTGACATTCTAGAGTCCATTTAAATAATTTGCCCCACCGAAGTACTTGAAAGAATGGCCTACATTGATTTGAGAACCAGCTGATAAATTTGTTAAGTGCTGCAGTCATTCCCATAACTTCTGAACTTCTTCGGCCAAACCTGGTGAGCCAAGTTTTATGATAGCCTTGATTTGTTTCGGCTTAGTTTCGATTCCATGATGATTGACAACATATCCAAGGAATTTTCCTGATCCAATGTCGAATGCACATTTTGAGGCATTGAGCTTCATTTTGTATTTCCAAAGAATATCAAAAGTTATGGAAAAATCGGCTAAAGTGTGCACCATTTTCTTTGGACTTCACCATCATATCATCAATGTAGACTTCCATGGTTCTGCCTATTTGATCATTCAACCTGGCAGTGACCAATCTTTGATATGTTGCCCTGGTATTTTTCAGTTCAAAGGGCATGGCCTTGGAACAATAAGTTCCCATTGGAGTGAGAAATGTTGTTTTGTCTTAGTCGGCCGGATCCATGGTAATTTGGTGATACCCCCTAAGCATCTAAGATGCTCATGCGCTGATGTTGGGTAGTTGCGTCCACAAGTTGATCAATTTTGGGTAAAGGAAAACAACCCTTGGGGTAAGCTTTGTTTAGATCTGTAAAGTTTACGCAGATACGTCACAACCTTGTCTTCTTCTTTACTACGACAGTATTAGACAACCACGTGGGATAGGTAACTGCCCGAATTGCCCCAATTTTCAATAGCTTGTCAACTTTATCAATTACGGTCATTGCATGTTCGGTAACTGAACGATGGCTTCACTGAACGACTGGCTTAGCTTTGGGGTCGACATTTAGGCTGTGCATAGTTATAGCGGGGCCTACTCCTAGCATGTCGCAAAAACATCGATGCTACCAAGGAGGAAGGAAACCAACTCTTATCGCTCGGTGGCACTAAGACTTGTGTAGATTAAAAAAAAAATCTCAAGATCATCATTAATTAGTACTCGGTCCAGGTCTTCTGTTACTTTCTCAGCCGGTAGCTTCCCAACCTCCTTAAGACTCTCCTAACTTGAAATTTCAATTGAATTCACCTCCAGTTCCTTTAGCCTTTTGTTTACGGCTATGAGATAACAATCCTTCGTCGACTTTTGTGAACCGCAGATTTGCTCGATGCCCCGCTGAGTCGGATATCGAAGGAGTGGTGGTAAGTACTCGGTATGACCTACATTGCGTGGAGTCATGTTCGGCCAATGATTATGTTATAAGGTGATAGAAGCTTGATGACTAGGAATTCAACCTCTAGCGTCTTAGTGCCTGTAAGCACCCTTAAAGTTGAAAAGAGGGTTGTCGTCCGGCATGAGATCCACATCCTTAAAGCCGAGTTTGAGAAATATTTTGTAGTACATTATTTCAGAGGTGCTCCCTTGGTTAACTAAGATACGCCCAATGGCGAACTTATTTACTTGCAACTCAATCATGAGGTCATTATCATAAGGCACGGTGACCCCTTCAAGATCGACATTGGAGAAGCTAATTTCATTTGACAATCGCGCTTTTTTGGTTAATATATTGGGCTTAGACCTAGGTTGGGAGGATTGTTGCGACTAGATTGTATTCAACCTATTTGGCGGGGGTAATCCATATATCATGTGTATTATGCTGAGTTGAGGTGAATCGAGGCATACGACAAGTACACTTGGTGTGTCAACCCTTTTTGGAAGGTATTCCGTTAGTCGGCCACACTGGACCAGGTCTTCCAAATGATCTTTCAAGGCATAACATTTGTCAATCGCTTGCCCATGGTCTTTGTGATACTTGCATCTCAGGTCTCTCCGTCTTATGTCTGGGGGCCCAGACATCTTTGTCGGCCATTTGAAGAAACCCAAATGTTGAATTTTTGGTAGAATCTTACTGATTGGCTCAAACAGTTCCGTGTATTTCTTATCTGATTACCTAGAGTGTTATTTTCTACTTGATATTGTTTGTGTATTTCTTATCTGACCACCTAGAGCGCCTATTTTCCACCTGATATTGTTCGTTCTGTCATCACGAATCTTGACAGTTTTTCCTTCTTGATCGACCTCTTGGCTTTAGGCTCCTTGGGGTTTTATTTGGTGGTGCAGTAGTCAGCAACTGCACCAAGATAGGTGTTGCCGAATCCACAGCTTGCAGTCCGGCTTTAACTCAAATTACATTATCTTCCACTTTGCAATATTCTTCGACCTTCTTCATCAGGGCCCAGACTATCTTGGAGGGCCTTCGAGTCAACGAACTCCTGAGCGGGCTAACGGGATGCAATCCTATCTTAAAGGCAGTGATTGCCATGAAGTCGTTGCAATCGTCATCCACTAAATTAAAGCACTCTCAATATCACGCCGAGTACTCTCGCAAAGTCTCGTTTAACTTGATTTTCATTGCCCACAAAGAGTCTGTCTGTTTTGGTTGGGTCTCATTGGTGATGAATCTAGCCTTGAAGGATATTTGAAATTGATGGAAACTCTCAATCAAAGCCAGCTCAAGCTTGTAATATTATCTGACGGCAAGCGGTCCAAAACTACTGGGAATATCTGGCACATGAATGCCTCGTCGTCTGTATGCAACGTCATTGCTTGCTTATACTGACAAACATGATCCGTCGGGTCTGACTTTCGATCATAAAGAGTAAACAATGATGCTTTAAACTTCTTAGGCAAGACAATTTTGGCAATACGTCATATGAAAGGATCATGCTTGTCCTCTAAACTTGAATCATCGTCATTTTTTTTTACGTCTACGTCGCACTTGTAAAGGACTTCCACTGTAACGCCCTCAAAATAAACCCATAAATCAAACAATATTGACATGCTTGGACATAAGAAAATATAGCATAATTACATTTCATCAGAGTATTCATTACAAAATGTATTACATGTTGACAACAAAAGTAAATTCCCTATGGGCTTACAACTTTCCAAGTCAACACTTGGTTACAAAAAAGAATACTAACTCGAAACACAAAATAAGCCATTGGCTTGATATGTAATACATAAATGTAATCACAAAAGATGTCCTAGCCACTAAGCCTCTCAAGCTACGTCCTTGGAGGTGGCATGCTACCGGTACCTAAAAATGATGTCCCATAAAGGGTGAGCCAACGCCTAGTAGAGATATGCTAAACATAACATGAGCAATAACTAAAACATTGGCAATTGTTAAATGTTTAACTCACACGAGTCAATTCATAATCCGTTTCAATTACGTGACAAAAGTGACCATGTTTCATTCCATTTTCCATTTCTTACCCAATTCTCAATTCATAACTATGGCTCCGAACCTGGCCAAACAATTTGGTTCATATCAACAGCATTTCTATTTCAAATGAGATAATAACTCATATTAAACATTTCACACTTCATAACAAATACACATTTTGGTACTGTATCAATAACACGTAACAACACTTCCATACTTCACAAATGATACACATTTTAGTGTTGTATCAATGTCAAACAAAAACACTTCCATACTTCACAAATGATACACATTTTAGTGTAATACGTTGGCTTAAATTATTTTAGCCGAGATCTTTGTTTAAGGCCGACATGTCTCCCTTAATCAAGAATTCCAGTGAGTTCCTTCACTCGTATGAGCTGTCATGCATCACTATTCAATCGTTTCATTCACGCGTCTTATCCTCATCGGATCGTGCCCGTGACACGTCTGTAAGCCGTCTTGCAACTGCGTACGCCGTCTGACGCATTCGCTGCTCTAGGCGCATTAACCGCCCTTTTTTGCCCTCATTTCAAGTTTTAACAAAAACTTTTCCCTCTTCTTTCATTTCTTCACTTTACTCTTTCGCGTCTGAAGCTCTTTCTCTCTCTTTCTTGCTTTACCCTTCGAGATCCTCCATTGCTCAAGCTTCCAAAGCTCTGCAACCACCATCGTTCGCTTCCTTCGACTAGGCTCGCGCTGATTTTCCCGTCCGCCACCGTCGTCTGACCTTGGAAAACTTAACACCAGTATCATTCTTCTTCTGGTAATCCACTATTATTTCTTATTTCAGTTTCTTGTTTTCTTCTTGAACTTGTCGCCATTACTGCTTCGCTTAAACATTCGATCTGTGAATCATATATCTGAGTGTGCTTCTATTTCACGACCTTGCTCTTTGCCCACGTCTTAAATACACACATTGTTCACAACATTGTTTGCACTATGGCCACTATTCTTGCCTTTATACCCTTCCACACACTTTATCACATTGTTCTTGGTAGTTTACCCTTGTTCTTGATTCTGAAACGCACTTTTGTTTTCTGTTTTTCTGTGTCTTTTCCAGATTCGTGCCTTTGATCTTTGCTTCTATAGATCTAGGTTTGGGACTTGTTTGTAGAACTTAAGACAGTCTTCTTAGGGAAAATTGAAACAATTCCCCATAGATTTTAAGCTTTAGCCGAGCTCCCTAAAACCCTTTAAAACTCCTTTCTTTCTGAAATCCAACTCTTCTAATTCAGGCTGACATTATAGGTATGTGGAAGCATAGGGTAGACACCCCAACCAAATTAGATCACTTTAGGAGAGAGTTTGAAATCCCTGCCGATGTCCATCTAAGGTTGGCTGGAGAGGACGACTCTGTTATGCCCACAGCTGATTCCATGCCTTTTCCTGTCGTAGCTTTCATCGAGTGTGGACTTCGGCTCCCACTCAACATTCTTTTTCGCGAGATTATCCATTATTACAAGTTAAACCCAATGCAGCTCGCCATCAACTCCTACCGAGTTATTAATGGCATCATAGCCTTAGCAAAACAAGAGAATGTTAGGGTCACTTTAGCCGATATCCAGTATTGTTATACCATGTGTGGCCTAAAAAAGGACACGAGCTATGTTTACTACCTCAAGCCAAGGTCTACAGAGCATAAAATTGTAGCCGACCTCCCAGACTCCAACAAGGGAGCTGGAGACGATTACTTCATTACCTCAGGGAACTGGGAGTTTGCTCCAGACGAGGACCTCCATCTCTATCCTCTTCCTCGCTCAGTTTTTGTAAAGGGCAATGGTAAGAGCCCTGCATTCATATTTACTTGTTTTCAAAGTCTTCAATACTTTATCTGTTTCTAACGTCTATTTTTCTTGCAGCTCTTCCTCAACCACCAAAGGGCTTCCGTCAGTCTTTCTTTCCTAACAAAGACTTGAGAAAACTTTTGGATCTGCCAATCCACAAACAGAAGGCCCCTTTTCTACTTAATTTCATTCCCATGTACAAATCAGCTCTTCCTGATGTCCCCAAGAAGAAGAAGAAGAAGAGTCTGTCTCCACCTTCCGCCACAACTACTCAAACTGCCTCCATATCTCGGCATGATCAAGGATCAACTTCTAATCCAGCCGATCAGCCGTCAACCTCGGCTCCATATCTGATCCCGCCATCTCAACACCGACGTCGTCGACGAACAGTCTCTGCTGCTGAAATGGGCCATCAAAGGACAATTGCTAAGGATCTTTTGGCCGGCATTATTGATTCCATTGATGCTCAACCAACGCAAACCCAGCCTCCACCAAAGCCAAAAAGAGTAAAGAAAGCTCAACCAAAGGCGAAGGTAACTCAGGTTGAGACTGAGGATACTGTGCCAATTTCGAAATTAGCTGAGAGCGACAAGTCTCAATCTGCCACTGGGAAGAGGCACTCTGAGGCCCAGCCATCCGAATCCCCAAAATCAAAAAAGCCGAGGTCATCCTCCGCAACCACCTCGGGGTCCAAACAATATGATGCCCCCTGGGCCACCCAGATCACTTTGGAAGACAAGCCAGTTATGGCCAACGACAGTGCCGATGATATTAATGTTGGCGTTGCACTTAGCACCGTGTTGGTTCTTCCCAGTGATATCGATAGAAACGCCGAGTTGAGTGAATATGAGAATTATGCTTTGATACTTTAGCGCTTTGTCCAAGTGAGTGTCTTCATTGGGTCATTTTTCTTTCTTTCTCATACTTAGAAATTTTCTAATAACTTTTGTTTTGTTCAATTTCAGGCCATTCAGCATGCTCATTCCTTCTCAATTCAGTCTTTCGAGAACTGGTAGAAGCTGGCTGAAATGAAGAGGGAGGTCTCCAGTCTTCAAAAGGCCAACAAGAGTTTACAATAAAAAATGAAGAAGTTGGAAGACCAAGCCGAGGCTGCAATCAAAGCCAAGGATGATGCTGATGAAAAAACGGGCGCTGCTGAGGCCATCAACAAGGTTCTTGAGGCCCAGAAGAAAGAGGCCGATGACAAGATGGCCGAGGCCCAAAAGGAACTTCAAGACGCCCTGGCCACTAAAGAGGCCGAAGTCAAGGCCGTCGACGAAAAGGCATATGCTGAGGGGGTGGCCGACGTCACGGCAGACTACGAAAAGCAAGTAAAGCAAGCATGCAACAAGGGTTTTATCCTTGGTTGGATGTCATTGTTAAAAAAAGCTTGAAGTTCCCGAGGACTCACCCTTTAGAAACGCCGACGTCATTTCTCTTCCATTCCCTCCAACTCCAACCAAGCCTGACGAAGATTCTGAGTTTGAGGAGAAGGCTCTAGTGAGGAAGTCCAAGGAAATTGCTAGGGCCAAGTCCCCTACTCAGAATGAGCAAGTCCTAGACTTGACTCAAGATGAGAAGGTTGAGGAGGTCCCTAAGGAAGCTACTCCTGAGCAGGCGTCTTTGGACGTGCCTCTTGCCAACAAGAGCCTTGATCAGACCCTTCAAGAGATTGATGCTGAACTTGCAGCCGAGAAGATGGCCGAGATGTCCTCTCAGCAGTCTTCCGAGATCTAGACTCAGCCTGCTAATGATGCTGAGGAATCTTAGTTTTGATGTTTTTTTCCTTTGTTTTTTATGCTTTGTACTTCTTTGTTTTTGAGACGATGTAAGCTCTTCATGTGACCAACGTGCCGTTTAATGAATACAACTTCTTTCTTCCTTGAATGTTTGCATGTTTGTCTTCCCTTTATTGCTTCTTGTATGACTTTCATACTTAGAATAATTTTGTGTCTTCATGATGCGCCATAGTCTTGTGCAACCTTCTCGGGGTGAAACACTTTAGTTTACATCGGCCAGTACATAAGTACTTAGCTTAATACTCCTTGGTTTTAACTTGTAAATTTTTCTCAAATTTCAACAAGTGTTTAACATTATCTCGGTTTTAACTTGTAAACTTTTCTCAAGTTTCAACAAGTGTTAAACATTATCTCGGTTTAACATCAACTTGTAAACTTTTCTCAAGTTTCAACAAGTGTTAAACATTATCTCGGTTTAGCATCAACTTGTACACTTTTCTCAAGTTTCAACAAGTGTTAAACATTATCTCGGTTTAGCATCAAATTGTAAACTTTTCTCAAGTTTCAACAAGTGTTAAACATTATCTCGGTTTAACATCAACTTGTAAACTTTTCTCAAGTTTCAACAAGTGTTAAACATCATTTCTTCTCTCAGCCCCCTAATGTGAACCTAAGTTCCACTTGGGGTCTCATTATGCATGTATTTCGAAACAACGTTATGTATCTTCATCAGTCATAAATATAGAAGAATTCTGCTAAAATTTTATTCATTACGTCGGCAAATAACAAGAAAAATCTAATGAAAGAAAAACTTCAGATTACAAGTATTCCAGGGTCTTGGCAACTCTTTGCCCTCACTATCTTTAAGCGGATATGCCCCGTTGCCCAATACCGACGTGATTCTGTAGGGTCCTTCCTAATTTGGGCAGCTTATCCTCCCTGGGATCCTTTTTGTTGCCGACGACTTTTCTCAAGACTAGGTCACCGACTTGGAACTCCCTTTGGTTGACTCTTTTATTATAAGCTCTGGTAAGCTGCTGCTGGTAGGTTGCGAGCTGAATTGCAGCTCTCTCTCTTCTTTCTTCTAGTAGGTCCAGATATCGGGCTAAGAGTACATCATTAGTCCCGTTCTCTACTCCCTGGGTTCTGATCCTAGGGATGCCGACTTCAAGTGGAATGACAACTTCTGTGCCATAGTCATGGCAAAGAGGGATTCTCCCGTTGATCTTCTCAGCGTAGTCCGATATGCCCAGAGCACACTTGGTAGTTCATCCACCCACTTTCCTTTTGCTGCTTGCAACCTCTTCTTGATCCCATCCAAGATGACTTTGTTGGATGCTTCTGCTTGTCTATTGCTCTGAGGAAAACTCGGGGTAGAAAAGAAATTCTTGATTTTGAACTTTGCACAGAAGCTCTTGATTAGCTTACTGTCAAATTGTGTTCCATTGTCGGCAACTATTGTTCTTGGAATCCCAAATATGGTGATGATGTTCCTTCATATGAAGTTCTTCACGTCCGTATCTCGGATCTTGGCTAGGGGCTCAACTTCTATCCACTTGGTGAAGTAATCCGTTGCTACCAGCAGGTATTTCCTTTGTCCAGTTGCTTGGGGGAGTTGTCCAACAAGATCCATGCTCCATTGGGCAAACGACTAAGGACTGGATACTGGGTTCAGGTCTGCTGCTGGTTGGTGTATCAGAGGTGCAAACCTTTGGCACTTTTCACACTTCTTGACATATGCCTCAGCATCTTTCTACATGTAGGGCCACCAATACCCCTAGGTAATGGCCCTATGGGCAAGTGTTCTGCCCCCAGCGTGACTTCCACAAATTCCTTCATGAATTTCATATAAAAAATCTTCAACTTGTAAAGGATGTACGCACCTCAAAAGGGGTCCAGTGAAGGATCTTCTGTAGAGATGTCCTTCTGCTGTCAGACTGAATCTTACCGACTTCAATCAGATCTTGTGTGCCTCTTTGTGGTCATCTGATAGCTTTCCTTCTTTTAGGAATGAAACAATTGCATCCATCTAGCTTGGTCCCATGTCCACACACATTGCTTCGTGCTCTGTGGTCAGTGGTTCGATGCTCGGGCCCGACAAATAGTCAACCATTATTGTCCTTGGTTTTCCAGGTTGTACTGCACTAGCTAGGTTGGCCAATGCATCGGTGTGGCTGTTATTATCTCGGCTAACCTGAAGTAGTCGGCAATTCTGAAATAAGGCTGCCAACCTGATGACCTCCTTTGCATAGGCCGATATTCTTTCATCTCGGGCTGCAAACTCGCCCGTTGTCTGGTTAACTATAAGTTGTGAGTCACAAAAGACAATTACCTCTTCTGCTTCTACTGCTGCTGCCAGTTTCAGTCCTGCAATGAGTGCTTCATACTCTGCTTCATTGTTTGAGGCCTTGAACCCCAAACGAATCGATTGTTTTAGTATATGCCCATCTGGAGATACCAGTACTACTCCTGCCCCCGCTCCCTGTCGATTTGAACTCCCATCGACAAACAGTCGGAAGGAGTCGCCGATGTAAATGCTGCAGGGTCTGAGTTTTTCCTTCTTCCTTTGTTCTGTTGTATTCGGCTAGGCTTCTCTTTGCTTGTTTGGATATCGTTCACCTCGGCTCAACGAAGCCTGATGTACGATGGCTTCTGGTGTGAATTCGGCTACGAAGTCGACCAAAACTTGGCCTTTGATTGTTGTTCTGGGTCTGTACTTCAAATCATACTGTCCCAAGGCCACCGCCTATCTGGTTATTCTTCCTGTCAGGTCTCCTTGTTGCAGCAAGGACTTCAAGAGGTGTTCAGTTAGTACCACAATTTTATGGGCCTAGAAGTAATGGTTCAGCTTCTTTAAAGCCATTACTAAAGCCAGTGCTAATTTTTCTAAGGGTAGATACATTGTTTCTACATTGGCAAGGGTTTTGCTTACATAGTAAACAGTCATTTGCTCCCATTTTTCTTCTCGGATTACCACTATGCTTACTGCGTGTTCTGAGACTGCTAAGTACAGGAACAGTTCCTCCCCAGGTTCTGGATTTGAGAGGACTGGGGCAGTGGTCAGATACTTCTTCAGGTCGGCCAAAGCGGCTTCGCACTCCTCAGTCCATAGGAAGTCCGTGGCTTTCTTCACTAAGTTGAAGAAAGGTTTGCACCTGTCTGAGTTTCTGCTGATGAACCTGTTCAGGGCTACGGCCCTTCCTGTTAACATTTGTACCTGTTTTGCCAACCTCGGGCTCTTTAAGTCGAGAATGGCTTTGATCTGATCTGGGTTGGCCTCAATGCCCCTTCTGGTCACAAGGTATCCCAAGAATTTACCAGATCCAACTCCAAATGCGCATTTAGATGCATTGAGTCGGAGCCGATATGATTTAAGGATTTCAAAGACTGCTTTGAGGTCAGCCAGATGACTTTCAGGTTCCTTGGTCTTCACAACCATATCGTCGATGTAAACTTCCACCGTTCGGCCAATCAAGTGTCTGAACATCTTGGTTACCAACCTTTGGTAAGTTGCTCCTGCGTTTTTCAACCCAAAAGACATCACCTTGTAGCAGTACAACCCTTTTAGAGTGATAAACGCAGTTTTCTCTTTATCCGCGGGGTACATGGCTATCTGGTGATACCCCATGTAGACATCCAGGAAACTCATCCTTCCATGCCCTGAAGTGACATCCACTAGCTGGTCGATCTTGGGTAGAGGGAAGCGGTCTTTGGGACAGGCCTTGTTTAGGCTGGTAAAGTGCACGCAGACCCTCCATTTACAGTTCTTCTTTTCCACCACTACTGTGTTTGATAGCCATGTCGGGTAATTTACCTCACGAATGGCCCCGGCTTCCAGTAGTCTATCTACTTCCTCTTCTACAACTTTGACGTGCATCAATGTCGGTCTTCTTGCTCGTTGGATCACAGGTTTGGACGACCTGTCAACGTTCAGTTTATGGCAAGTGACCTCGATGTCAATGCCAGGCATTTCATAGGGTGTCCATGCGAATACCTCAATATTTGCTCTCAAAAAAGCTTCCAGCTCCTTTTCCTCTTCTTCGGCTAAACCCGAGCGGAGAAGAAAGAAGCGTTCTTCATCCCCCTCTTAGACGAGGATTTTCTTCAGTGCTTCTTCACTTTTCTCAGCTGGCTCCTTGCCGACATCATCTAGGACCTCCACGTCCTCGTCTTCGATCTCTGCCTTCTCTGGTTCTCGAATGCTACAGGTGGATTTCATTGCTGCCATGGAGCAATTCTTTGCCTGCAGCTGATCTCCTCTGACCTCCTCATTCCCATGCTCTGTTGGGAACCACAATAGTTGATGCAATGTTGAGGGAACAGCCCCTATTGCATGCAACCATGGCCTTCCCAAAATGATGTTGTAAGGAGAGGGTGCGTCAATTATGGTGAACTCTGTTGTTATCTTCTTGGTGCCTGCCTGCACCTCCAAGCTAGTTGTTCCTAGTGGCCATGTCGGTGTTCCATTGAACCCGACCATTGGGCTGTTGGATTGCTCCATATCGTCTGGGTGAAGGCCGAGCTCCTTGTAACATCGGACGTACATGATGTCACAAGAGCTGCCTTAGTCAATCAGGATGCGCTTTACTTGGCATTCCCCAACCTGGAGGGATACTACCAAGGCATCATTATGCAGATGCTGTACCATCTCAAGGTCGGCTTCAGAAAAGGACACTACAAGTCCTTGGCACTCTTCTGCCCAATGTCTCTTCTCCCCGACTTAGTAGACATGCTGCAAGTGCTTCACCTTCTGGGTCTCCCCCCTGATTTCGTTCTCATTGACCTTCGAGTGAATTACATTAATTACCCGAGGTCCTCCTGCCTGAGGTTGCTGTACTGGGAGAGGCGGAGCTGCTAGTGCTTGAGGCAATCTTGCCTGTTCTTCCCTCGTTCTGGCCTCATCGACAAGGTCTCTCAGATGGCCTTGCCTCACCAGATCTTCCAAGTGTGCTTTCAGGGCTCTACAGCCTTTAGTCATATGCCCGTCTTCATTGTGGTAAGCACAATGCCTGCCAAGGTTTCTTCCCATAAATTCTCCTAGTGCCCTTGCTGGTGTTCTGAAATAGGGTTGACTCCGAATTTGATCTAGGACTTTGTGAATTGGGATGCGGAACACAGTTGTCACTGCCTGTATAGCCCTCAATTCTGTCTCTTGCTTGCTCAACCCATTGTTGCCTCAGCCTCGCTTCGGCGAGCCGTTTCCTTTCTCTTGCTTTGTCTTCTTATTTCTCGACGTATCTTCTTCGGCTCTGGCATACTTCTCGATTCTCGCTATAAGCTCTTCTATGCTTTTTGGCAATGTCTTTGCCAAAGACTTTCATAGTGGACAGTTGTCTTTTAGGCCGTTTTTGAAAGATACGACTGCCATCTCTTGATTACACTCTGGTATTCGGTTGAATACCTTATAGTATCTTTTTGCATAGGCCCTAAGGCCTTCATCCTTACTAATCTTCAGAACCATTAATGCGCCCACCCTTAATGGCTGCAGCTTGTTTGTCACGAACCTGGCCACAAATACCTCAGCCAGGCCTTCCAAATCTTCACGCTTCCCTTTGGTAGTTTGTGGAACCAATCTGATGCAATCTCCCCAAAGGATGAGGGAAACACTTTGCAGAGCAATGACTCGTTCCCACTGTACAATGCCATTGAGTTCAAGTATAATCCAACGTGGAAGTTTGGATCAGACTTACCATCGTATATTTGGAATCTCGGCATACTGAATCTCTTCGGCACCTCAAATTTGTCCAACTTTACCGAGAATGGTGTTCTCAGCTTAACAGGTGAAGTTACTTCGGCATCGGCATTATGCTGTTTCCTTTTGAGGTAATCTCTCAGGTCTTCCTTGCTCCGCCTAGGAGCTCGGCTATCCCTGGACTTCAGTCTTTTCGGCATACTGCTCTCAGCTTCGTTGTGGGCCCTTTTCGACCTTTCTCCATGAGTTGTGTCGAAGCACAGTTCCTGCTTTTGAACATGCCGATGTTCTTTGGGGTCTGCTTCTTTAGTTCGATGTGTCCTTTGTGACTCTTCCCTTCTTGACTCTCCTCGTCCGACCTCCCTGGAAGATCGATGAGAGTGTCTTTTGCTCCTGGTGTGCTGAGGTGCTACTGGGATTGCTTTCTGCCCTCCCTTCGAGGCATTGGCTGCTGGAATCGGCGTGTCCTGCAGCGGGAATGGTGGCTGCATGACGTTGTTTTGCATCATAAAATTGACGACCGATTGTAGGTCCGCCAATTTGTTTGCCATCTCTTTTACCTCTTCGTCCCTCCGCAGGCATCTGTCCTTCCATACCTGGAGGTCGATCTCGCTATAGTATCCACTTCGATCTAGTTTCTTTGGTTCGTCGCCAGTCTGGTCGACGTCTTTTCACTCCGTGATTCTGGTCACGAGTTTCTATGTTGCACTCGTCTCCTTCGTTATCAAGGTCAATAGGCCTCCCACTCCCAGCAGGAGTGTCGTCGCCAATCTTTTCCTTTTGTCCATCGTTGGCCATCTATTCTCCTTTCTTTCCCACAGACGGTGCCAAATTATGTGAGTGATTTTCTGATCACACTGCCAACTCAGTAATCAGCTGGAGAGCACTGGCAGAATAGATGACACCTGGCAGACCTGTAACAGAAAAAGAAGATTTCAGTGGTGGTTCGTCCACCCGGGGGCACTTCGACGATTAAGTCAGTATATCTCTCAAAGATAATCAACAGTTCTTAACTCACTGTTCTGAATATAAAATTGCGTACATTCGACCCATGATGGTGCCTTTCTTTTATAAGTAACTCATTCCTTGTTCTAACAGAAGCCTAGCTTCAATGGACTTTAGCTTAATACTTATCCAGGACTCTTTAACATATACAGATAAACTCCCTAAGAGCTTTATCTTTATCCAGGCTGAGTCCCCTTATCATTCTAGGGCTCTTATCCTCCATCCGTATTAACTTTTAATTTTTATACACTTAGTATTTGAGAGTCCAATTCTCTTATCATATTATTCTGGGTGAATTTATAAATTAAATGCGTGGATCTCTAATATTATATTTGCTTGTGGAGAGGATAGTAAGGTGACATGAGAGAGACCATTATCTAAAGTAGAGACTATTATTAAAATATGTATAAGAAAAATGATCGGTTAAAATAATAGTTTGGTTAGTCATTTTAAAAGATGTTCATCATAGGAATGAATATGGACCGGGCTTTGGCGGCTTTGGGCCGTGTTTATGTTACATAATGAAGTCATTTAGCAAATTCAGCTTATACTTTATTTCCAAACATGCTCAAAAACAAAATAAAAAATTTTAAACCCATCCACATGGCCCAAATATTATTTAATATAAATATTAGTTTTCATATTTTAAAATAAAAATTTATAATTAATTTAATCATTCAGGTGGCTCTTTAATTTATTCAAGACTACTAATTTAAAATTTATAACTAATTATTTACCTAACTTTTTTTTTTTTGAGAACATATTTGCATATTATAAAAATGAAAACAAATAAGAAAAATGCTTGGGAGCACTAGAAATGGAATACTAGAAGGACCACTAATGATGTGGCAGTGGGCCCCGCCCCCTTTCTATGCCTTTTTTCTTTTTTTTTTTCCTTTTTTTTTTTTTACCATTTTCAATGTATTAATGCTATTAGTGATATATTTTTTAGTAGTCTAAATCATTGTTGTTTAAGTGGGTACTCAACAATATATATATAAATTAAATATTATCTATAAACTATACACAATTATTTTTATCAATAACTATTTAGGCAAAAATTAAAATGGAAAAAGAAAAGTGCTATATAAATAAACTTTTTGTAAGAATTGATGCAACTTGTAGTGGTTTTTGAAATGGATCCTCTGAAATTAAATGTTAGAGGCAACTCAAGCGAGACATTTTTCATTAAATTAATTGTTACTTGGCTAAGTTTGTGAAATAAGAATAAGGAAAATTGTTAATATTTACTCGCATTCAGTATTGAATATGCAAAATTAGTATGAAAATCAAATAGGAGCTTAAAATAATTCAATTTTTCATTCTTTAATTACTGAAGAGACTATTTGGTACAATTTATTTAAGCTGTTTAATTTTTATTTTTATTTTCGTATTTTGAGAGTCTTGCTACTCTGTTTAATATAGTTTCTATTTACAAATTATTAGGCAAAAATAATTTAAATTTAAATTTTTATTTTTATTTTTAACTGGAAGTTCGGAAAGAAATAATTTTAATTTCTATCTTTTAATTTACAATAAAATGTAGCACCAAAAAAATCATTTAAAGAGCCCAAGAGGATTATTGATTATAGACCAATAAGTTTCTGCTTCTCATTCCCAGATAACATAATGGAGCAATGTTAAAAGAATTTGTGTTGGGAACTTATATTTTCTAACTTGAGTTTAAGAAAAGCTTGTGTGATCTGTCTAATGTTTTTATTCTAATAATTACATGAAATTTCTTCAACTAAACTGTATAAAGCTTCTTCACCAAGACATTTTTTGGTTTCTGTTGGTAGAGTTAGACTGTATATTTGTGGTGTTGTTAGAGCAACTCCAAGGGAAGAGGCATATTAATCCTGTTAGCTATTTTAGCTAATATTACCCTAAATTCTCACTCCAATCGGCTGGCTAAACGGCTTCCTATTTTCCCTCATCCCTTCCCCGCGGGCTTCAATTGGAGAGTGATTGAAGGCTTTCCAAACTCGTCTCTCTCGTGAAAGTATTCTGTTCCTTCTTCAAACACGTCTCTCCCGCGAAATCGATCTACTCCTTCAGCGCGAAGTCAATCTGCTCCTTCAGCGCGAAATCGACCTTCCCCTTCAGCGTTGTCTGCAACTCCCTCTATCTGACCTCTTCCTCAAGGTATGGATCCTTCTGTCTCTCTGTCTTCCCCTTCTATGCAACTGATAAACCTTCTCTCTCTGAGAAAAGCAATCTGCAACCCTAGAGGCATCCAATCTGATTTAAAATTCCATATTTAATCTCATATTTATGTCGTATGGAGTATAGACAACTTGAATGCAATGCACATCTTCCTGTATATAATGTAAAACATCAAAGTCTAGACCAAAATTATGCATCCGAATTTAAAATTGTGTCAATATACTGTTTACACCTGTCTGAAAGACCAACTTATCAAAGGCATCTGATTTAATGAAAGTAAAAAAACTCCTCACAATGGGGACTGAATGCCTTTCCTTGAATATAGATGATGTTTAGTTTATGAATTTTAGTTTATCAATTTTACTTTCAATGATCAGCAATCAGGACATAGGGATAAAATTAGTTTATGAATTAGGACCTGCAAATCATTGGTTGGTTTGGACCTTTGGAAAGTCTTGATGAAAGAAGATATCTTTACAGCTATTGATTTGAAAGCAAAATGGAATGCCCTCAACAAATACAAATTGATTGATTGATTAATTGATATAAGGAAGGAAGGAGGGGAAGGGAGGGGAGGGGAGGGAGAGTGAGTGAGAAAACGAAAACAGTTATTATTGTTATAAGGGAAGGGTGTTTGGTGATAAACAAACATGGAAAGGTATGAGATTCTGAGAGACATAGGATCAGGTAACTTTCTTCACACAGGGCACCCTGTCAAGACCACTACACAACCATATTCATTAGTTTATTTAAAGAAGGAAGAAACTACTGACAGTAAGACTCGATCCGAGTATCACACTCGATAAGACATCACAAACTCATTGGTCTTTATTCGATAGTCAAATTAACTAGCACAGATTAAGCAAATTGCTTTGACTAATTTTTTAGTTAATTTGTTTGACTTTTAGGAATGTTGAGGGTATATGTACATAATACTAGTTGCAGAAAAATAAATATAAAAAGTTCTACATGACATGAGAGACATAGAGAGTGGTGTTGGGTCCACACCCTTATCTGTGTTCAGTGCAACTAGCAAAGTTGTGAGGGTAATTAGAGAGCAACCCTTACCTTTGAAAAGAGACTGGAACAATTCCAGCTCTGTATTGAGCAATTTGCAAGAAAGCAGGCTCTGCCAGATCAAAGTGTTGGAGGGGAGGGTTGCACCACCCACCATTGTCATTAGATTGGGAAGGGTTAGGTGGACAGAAGTTTGTAGCAGTCACAATGATGGTCCCAGGGAGGCACAATTGTGGGTCACTATTGCATTTGATCTGATAGCATGCCCCATAGCTCAAGCCATTGTTGAACAGAGCAGTGCTTAGGTCTGGGTCTTAGTCTTTCCTCAGATTGGTGGTTCTTTGTTTCCCTATCTATCTGTGCTGATTCTGATAATTCTGTGCTGATTTTGATAATTCTCTGCTTCTGAGGTGGGGATCTATTAGTCTGCTAAGCTCTGCTACTGTGACAAGCTTGGCCTTAGTCTCAAGTTGGATTCATGTGTGGCTGGAGTTATGATATTAAATGGAGTTGGTTACTAAAGTTATGTAGCAACTACTCGAGTGACTGTAGTGAAAGTGGAAGTGATTTTGCTTGCTTTGCTAATGTCATCAGGAAGTGTGATATTTGATTTGGTTATTCAACCTGCAAACCATAAGCTCAGGTGGAATAATTAAATTTTATATCATATTTATGCGAGTTAATTGTACAATGTCAGCAGAAAAGACAATTTAAATTCTTTTGGTTTAATTCTAGTGATAGTTATTGAATGGAATTTTTTTTAGTAGTCATTTTTCAGGAAAAAAATGTTAAAATTGGTCAAGTGATAGTGAATGATATATATTTGGTTTTGCTAAGGTGACCAAGAAATACAAATACGGAATGATGGTTGAAGGAATTACATTTTTACAATGTGAGATAACTACCCTAACCTTGTTAAACTATCTCCTTAGAAATAAAAGCTCAAAACTCTTAAGGCAACCATCTCCATTTGAGAATAGACAGTATCTTTTTTATGACTAGTTGGTCTCAGTAAAATAGATAAAAATAAATAATAAAAAATTAAAATTTCCAGTTTTTCCGCCTCACACAGGCATTGTGCATGTCATGTAACTTGTACAGATGCATGAGTTTCATTTTTGTTTCGTATTTGAATGGCTTTGCCAAAGATGGATGATTTTAATCTCATTATCTGTCATATTAATTCATCTGTTATGCTTTTCATCTTCGATTCAGTAAACATAATAGTGCTCTAGTGGCTGCTCTAGATGGAACAATTTATTTAGTGGAGACCAATTCAAGAAAAATCCTGTGGTCATTCACATCAGGCCCATCAATTTATTCTTCATATCAGGCTCTTCCTCCAACCCATGACAGTGATAATTGTAATGACTCTGAACTCCAAGACTTTTTTTATAGATTGTGGAGATGATTGGGAACTCTATGTGCATGGTCCTGGCTATAAAAAATCAGTATGTGAGAATGTGTTTAGTTTAGTTGTAGCTATTCTGATGTCCTTGTTGGAACCTGGACATTTCCTCCTCTTCAAACTTTTAAAGATTTGTCTATAAAATCTGTTCTCACTGTTCATATAATCTGAATTGTTACGAGAATAATGTGGATATACACTGATGTGATGTTCTCATTGATAAGGACGAGTCCTTCCTAGAGACTTGCTTATGTGCATATACTGTTGTTGCAGAAAGTGTGTCCATTTGAAAATGCAATCCTACCAAGAAAAGATGTAGAAGGATGGGTAGAGTCCGAAGTTGAACAGCCCCTTTATGTTATTGAATATCCAAACACATGCAAGCACAGCTGCATGAATGACATATATTAGCTTCATATGAAGTATAAATGGCCTGTACTTGCATGTCAACACAGACACAATCATGCATGATCTCCATTTATTAATTAATTTGCTTCCAATTGCGAATCTTAGTCATTTCTCCAACCTAATATATGTTGCCATAATTTTCTTTACCTTGTCTATGGATGAGTCAGCAACAAAATGGTGAAGTTGAAACCCTAAAAGTTATTATGAAGGCATGTATAATATTGCATAACATGATTGTTGAAGACGAGCGAAATGAACAAAATATAGACTGTAATTATGATGCAATCGAAGAAAGTCTCCCTCTAGCAGTGTCACATGAGCGTACACTCGAACTTTATGAATTCATTCAAAATCATCATTACATCAGAGATAGACAAACTCATTCTCAACTCCAAGCAGACCTAATTGAGCATTTTTGACATCTACATAGAGATTTGTAACAACTTGAATTAGAAATAGTTTATTTATTTTGAAGTTTACTCCTAACTTTGCTATTTATGATTTTTTTTTATTTATTTTATTCATTGACCTTTGTAAGGTTTTGATTAGTTATTTTGTGTTCTTTCAGTTCTTAATTTAATTTGTTAAATTACAATTATTGAAGAACTTCCTTTGTATTGTAATATATATGGCATTTTTTGTTTTGAAAATTGGTTTAATTAGTTTGAATGACTAGTTAAAATAAAGAGTATGATTGAAACATACAATAGCTAAACTAATTAGGTAAAATAAAGAGTGTCCCTTTTTTGTACTTTAGCTAGTGAAAAATAAAGAGTGTGGTTGGAGTTGCTCTAAACTAGGAAAATCTTCAAATGTGTTCTATTTGGCTGTTGAAACAAATATAGATTGAAATTAAATTTATCATCCTTGTACATGCCTGATCCTTGTACATGCTTGGAATGATTGAATAATTTAAAAATAAAAATAAATAACTGAATAATGTGTTGTTTTGTACCCATTCCATGATTTATATGTTTCTTTAGGATAAGTTTGAGAGATTCATTTCAGTTTGAATGCAAAGCTTTCTCCAGTCTTTATCTCTGCTCATTTTCTTCTTGGTCTTTCTCTGTCTCCTCTTTTTTCTTTTTTGCCGTTGAAGTGGAATAATGTTGTTTTGAACTACTCCACGGAAATTGCAGAGTGTGGACTCTAGAGGATCCGAACATGTTCTACACAACTGATAAGAACCAAATTCTACAACCACAATGTGATTAGCTCAAGTTAGGTACTTCTCATGATATTATTTGAGGTGCGCGTAAACTAGTCCAGACATTGGTCATAAATATATATATATATATATATAAGCTTT
>NW_021027140.1:47313-66987 GCF_004153795.1 Camellia sinensis | reverse complement strand
AGAAGGCTTGTTTGGCCTTGGTATGGGCAACCAGGAAGCTGCGGCACTACCTATTAGCTCACTCAGTAATGTTGGTTTCGCGTTTGGGCCAGGGCAAAGAAGGCTGGGAAGCCATTTGAGTTAATGCATAGGCCCATCTGGGGTACCCTAAACGGACGCTTCGTCCGGGAGAGGGAAGATTTTCCATTCTGCGGCTTCCCAGAGCCATGGCTGAACGCGGAGAGGAAGCGCGTGCCTAGTTTTGAAATCTTCTTCGACATACAATTACCTGAGGATGACGTTGCCGAAGCGCAGACAGACCCACCAACTGAGGTTGAGCAGTGTAAAGCAGTGGATTCTGAGAGCACCGAGCTTGAAATGGGGGTAGCACTGGCGCGTCTACTTTCAGATCCTCCGATCGACCAAGAGTGCTTGGGGGATAACTCTTCGGTTTCCATGGTTGGAGATGAAATAGATGCGGGCTTTCCAGCGCCGATCTTGGATGCATCTATCGCACCTTCTCTCATCTGGCAATATGAAGAAGGCTTTTTATCTAGCAGCTCCGGGTCAGGTAGTGAGCCGGAATCTGATTCTGCCGAATCTTCTGCGTCGGAATCAGATTCCAGCTCGACTGAGTCTGAGTCCGGTATTCCTGGGAGTGATAACCCGGATACCACAGTCCTGTCTAGGTCGTCTTTTTCATTTTCTTTTGAGTCTGTTGTAACGGAAGAATCCGACGGCTCGGAAGTATTTAATGAGAACGACGTGGGTGTGGTTTCGGAGAATTTTTTTGTGCCTTTGATTTATTGCTTAAATCAGGATTTTCAAAATTTTGATGAAAACAACGAGGGAGAAATTCCTCCGGTTTTGCAACGGTTAATTGATCAAGAGCAGGAAAGATTTGTTAAACCCTTAATGGATGAAATCACACTGTGAATGTTGGTACTGAGAAGGACCCGCGGCTGGTCCAGATCGGGTCCGCGTTGTCTTCTGAGGAACGCGAGCGCTTAGTCGCTTTGCTAAAAGATTTCAAAGATGTTTTCGCGTGGTCCTACGAAGATATGCCTGGAATCGATCCTGAGATTGTACAGCACCGGATCCCTCTTGATCCCGAGGCCCGACTTGTCAAACAGAAGCTCAGGAGGATCCGCCCTGATTGGGCCATTAAGATCAAGGGAGAGGTCACCAAGCAGATTGATGCAGGCTTCCTGTTGGTGTCTGAGTACCCGACTTGGCTGGCCAACATTGTTCCGGTGCCGAAGAAAGACGGCAGAATTCGGGTCTGTGTAGACTTCAGAGATTTGAACAGGGCCAGTCCGAAGGACGACTTTCCCTTGCCGTACATTGATGAACTGATAGATTTCACGGCAAGACATGCCTTGCTTTCGTTTATGGATGGTTTCTCAGGCTATAATCAGATAGTAATGGCACCCGAAGACCGGAAGGAGACTGCATTCACTACCCCGTGGGGTACATATTGTTATCGAGTGATGCCATTTGGGCTGAAAAACGCGGGAGCTACCTATCAACGGGCAGCAACTACAATATTGCATGATATGATCCATAAAGAGGTCGAGGTGTATGTGGATGACATGATTGTCAAGTCCAAAGAAAGAGAGGGCCACTACACCGCCTTACAAAAGTTTTTTCAAAGGATCAGAGAATTTCGGCTGCGGCTAAATCCCCAGAAGTGTACTTTTGGTGTTACAGCATGAAAGATGCTAGGGTTTCTGATAACGCAAAGGGGCATCGAGGTCGACCCTTCCAAAATCAAGGCCATCTTAGAAATGCCACCACCAAGGACTGAAAAGGAGGTGCGAGGCTTTCTAGGTAAAGTGGAATTCATAAGGCGGTTCATCTCTAAACTAACCGTGACTTGTGAACCACTGTTTGGCCTCCTGAAGAAAGGAAAGAAATTCCAATGGGACGGCCGATGTCAAGCAGCTTTTGAGCAGATCAAAGAATATTTACAGACCCCGCCTGTATTGTCACCGCCAGAACCAGGGAGACCGTTGATATTGTATCTTTCGGTAACTGAGACCACCATGGGCCAAACTCCAGCACATCCCCGGGATGGGATTAGGCAAGAGCGGTAGGAAAGGTGCCGCAGCATCGACCGAGGTGCCACATAACCCCCATACCTTTGGTTTGGGCTACCTACCCACCAAAGAGGATTGGATAAGGAAAGGAAAGGAAATGGCCAGAAGGGCCAGGGAGTCAACAAAAGTCAACTCTCGGGAAATGAAAAAGTCAACAAAAGTCAACTCTCGGGAAATGAAAAAGTCAACAAAAGTCAACTCTCGGGAAATGAAAAAGTCAACAAAAGTCAACTCTCGGGAAATGAAAAAGTCAACAAAAGTCAACTCTCGGGAAATGAAAAAGTCAACAAAAGTCAACTCTCGGGAAATGAAAAAGTCAACAAAAGTCAACTCTCGGGAAATGAAAAAGTCAACAAAAGTCAACTCTCGGGAAATGAAAAAGTCAACAAAAGTCAACTCTCGGGAAATGAAAAAGTCAACAAAAGTCAACTCTCGGGAAATGAAAAAGTCAACAAAAGTCAACTCTCGGGAAATGAAAAAGTCAACAAAAGTCAACTCTCGGGAAATGAAAAAGTCAACAAAAGTCAACTCTCGGGAAATGAAAAAGTCAACAAAAGTCAACTCTCGGGAAATGAAAAAGTCAACAAAAGTCAACTCTCGGGAAATGAAAAAGTCAACAAAAGTCAACTCTCGGGAAATGAAAAAGTCAACAAAAGTCAACTCTCGGGAAATGAAAAAGTCAACAAAAGTCAACTCTCGGGAAATGAAAAAGTCAACAAAAGTCAACTCTCGGGAAATGAAAAAGTCAACAAAAGTCAACTCTCGGGAAATGAAAAAGTCAACAAAAGTCAACTCTCGGGAAATGAAAAAGTCAACAAAAGTCAACTCTCGGGAAATGAAAAAGTCAACAAAAGTCAACTCTCGGGAAATGAAAAAGTCAACAAAAGTCAACTCTCGGGAAATGAAAAAGTCAACAAAAGTCAACTCTCGGGAAATGAAAAAGTCAACAAAAGTCAACTCTCGGGAAATGAAAAAGTCAACAAAAGTCAACTCTCGGGAAATGAAAAAGTCAACAAAAGTCAACTCTCGGGAAATGAAAAAGTCAACAAAAGTCAACTCTCGGGAAATGAAAAAGTCAACAAAAGTCAACTCTCGGGAAATGAAAAAGTCAACAAAAGTCAACTCTCGGGAAATGAAAAAGTCAACAAAAGTCAACTCTCGGGAAATGAAAAAGTCAACAAAAGTCAACTCTCGGGAAATGAAAAAGTCAACAAAAGTCAACTCTCGGGAAATGAAAAAGTCAACAAAAGTCAACTCTCGGGAAATGAAAAAGTCAACAAAAGTCAACTCTCGGGAAATGAAAAAGTCAACAAAAGTCAACTCTCGGGAAATGAAAAAGTCAACAAAAGTCAACTCTCGGGAAATGAAAAAGTCAACAAAAGTCAACTCTCGGGAAATGAAAAAGTCAACAAAAGTCAACTCTCGGGAAATGAAAAAGTCAACAAAAGTCAACTCTCGGGAAATGAAAAAGTCAACAAAAGTCAACTCTCGGGAAATGAAAAAGTCAACAAAAGTCAACTCTCGGGAAATGAAAAAGTCAACAAAAGTCAACTCTCGGGAAATGAAAAAGTCAACAAAAGTCAACTCTCGGGAAATGAAAAAGTCAACAAAAGTCAACTCTCGGGAAATGAAAAAGTCAACAAAAGTCAACTCTCGGGAAATGAAAAAGTCAACAAAAGTCAACTCTCGGGAAATGAAAAAGTCAACAAAAGTCAACTCTCGGGAAATGAAAAAGTCAACAAAAGTCAACTCTCGGGAAATGAAAAAGTCAACAAAAGTCAACTCTCGGGAAATGAAAAAGTCAACAAAAGTCAACTCTCGGGAAATGAAAAAGTCAACAAAAGTCAACTCTCGGGAAATGAAAAAGTCAACAAAAGTCAACTCTCGGGAAATGAAAAAGTCAACAAAAGTCAACTCTCGGGAAATGAAAAAGTCAACAAAAGTCAACTCTCGGGAAATGAAAAAGTCAACAAAAGTCAACTCTCGGGAAATGAAAAAGTCAACAAAAGTCAACTCTCGGGAAATGAAAAAGTCAACAAAAGTCAACTCTCGGGAAATGAAAAAGTCAACAAAAGTCAACTCTCGGGAAATGAAAAAGTCAACAAAAGTCAACTCTCGGGAAATGAAAAAGTCAACAAAAGTCAACTCTCGGGAAATGAAAAAGTCAACAAAAGTCAACTCTCGGGAAATGAAAAAGTCAACAAAAGTCAACTCTCGGGAAATGAAAAAGTCAACAAAAGTCAACTCTCGGGAAATGAAAAAGTCAACAAAAGTCAACTCTCGGGAAATGAAAAAGTCAACAAAAGTCAACTCTCGGGAAATGAAAAAGTCAACAAAAGTCAACTCTCGGGAAATGAAAAAGTCAACAAAAGTCAACTCTCGGGAAATGAAAAAGTCAACAAAAGTCAACTCTCGGGAAATGAAAAAGTCAACAAAAGTCAACTCTCGGGAAATGAAAAAGTCAACAAAAGTCAACTCTCGGGAAATGAAAAAGTCAACAAAAGTCAACTCTCGGGAAATGAAAAAGTCAACAAAAGTCAACTCTCGGGAAATGAAAAAGTCAACAAAAGTCAACTCTCGGGAAATGAAAAAGTCAACAAAAGTCAACTCTCGGGAAATGAAAAAGTCAACAAAAGTCAACTCTCGGGAAATGAAAAAGTCAACAAAAGTCAACTCTCGGGAAATGAAAAAGTCAACAAAAGTCAACTCTCGGGAAATGAAAAAGTCAACAAAAGTCAACTCTCGGGAAATGAAAAAGTCAACAAAAGTCAACTCTCGGGAAATGAAAAAGTCAACAAAAGTCAACTCTCGGGAAATGAAAAAGTCAACAAAAGTCAACTCTCGGGAAATGAAAAAGTCAACAAAAGTCAACTCTCGGGAAATGAAAAAGTCAACAAAAGTCAACTCTCGGGAAATGAAAAAGTCAACAAAAGTCAACTCTCGGGAAATGAAAAAGTCAACAAAAGTCAACTCTCGGGAAATGAAAAAGTCAACAAAAGTCAACTCTCGGGAAATGAAAAAGTCAACAAAAGTCAACTCTCGGGAAATGAAAAAGTCAACAAAAGTCAACTCTCGGGAAATGAAAAAGTCAACAAAAGTCAACTCTCGGGAAATGAAAAAGTCAACAAAAGTCAACTCTCGGGAAATGAAAAAGTCAACAAAAGTCAACTCTCGGGAAATGAAAAAGTCAACAAAAGTCAACTCTCGGGAAATGAAAAAGTCAACAAAAGTCAACTCTCGGGAAATGAAAAAGTCAACAAAAGTCAACTCTCGGGAAATGAAAAAGTCAACAAAAGTCAACTCTCGGGAAATGAAAAAGTCAACAAAAGTCAACTCTCGGGAAATGAAAAAGTCAACAAAAGTCAACTCTCGGGAAATGAAAAAGTCAACAAAAGTCAACTCTCGGGAAATGAAAAAGTCAACAAAAGTCAACTCTCGGGAAATGAAAAAGTCAACAAAAGTCAACTCTCGGGAAATGAAAAAGTCAACAAAAGTCAACTCTCGGGAAATGAAAAAGTCAACAAAAGTCAACTCTCGGGAAATGAAAAAGTCAACAAAAGTCAACTCTCGGGAAATGAAAAAGTCAACAAAAGTCAACTCTCGGGAAATGAAAAAGTCAACAAAAGTCAACTCTCGGGAAATGAAAAAGTCAACAAAAGTCAACTCTCGGGAAATGAAAAAGTCAACAAAAGTCAACTCTCGGGAAATGAAAAAGTCAACAAAAGTCAACTCTCGGGAAATGAAAAAGTCAACAAAAGTCAACTCTCGGGAAATGAAAAAGTCAACAAAAGTCAACTCTCGGGAAATGAAAAAGTCAACAAAAGTCAACTCTCGGGAAATGAAAAAGTCAACAAAAGTCAACTCTCGGGAAATGAAAAAGTCAACAAAAGTCAACTCTCGGGAAATGAAAAAGTCAACAAAAGTCAACTCTCGGGAAATGAAAAAGTCAACAAAAGTCAACTCTCGGGAAATGAAAAAGTCAACAAAAGTCAACTCTCGGGAAATGAAAAAGTCAACAAAAGTCAACTCTCGGGAAATGAAAAAGTCAACAAAAGTCAACTCTCGGGAAATGAAAAAGTCAACAAAAGTCAACTCTCGGGAAATGAAAAAGTCAACAAAAGTCAACTCTCGGGAAATGAAAAAGTCAACAAAAGTCAACTCTCGGGAAATGAAAAAGTCAACAAAAGTCAACTCTCGGGAAATGAAAAAGTCAACAAAAGTCAACTCTCGGGAAATGAAAAAGTCAACAAAAGTCAACTCTCGGGAAATGAAAAAGTCAACAAAAGTCAACTCTCGGGAAATGAAAAAGTCAACAAAAGTCAACTCTCGGGAAATGAAAAAGTCAACAAAAGTCAACTCTCGGGAAATGAAAAAGTCAACAAAAGTCAACTCTCGGGAAATGAAAAAGTCAACAAAAGTCAACTCTCGGGAAATGAAAAAGTCAACAAAAGTCAACTCTCGGGAAATGAAAAAGTCAACAAAAGTCAACTCTCGGGAAATGAAAAAGTCAACAAAAGTCAACTCTCGGGAAATGAAAAAGTCAACAAAAGTCAACTCTCGGGAAATGAAAAAGTCAACAAAAGTCAACTCTCGGGAAATGAAAAAGTCAACAAAAGTCAACTCTCGGGAAATGAAAAAGTCAACAAAAGTCAACTCTCGGGAAATGAAAAAGTCAACAAAAGTCAACTCTCGGGAAATGAAAAAGTCAACAAAAGTCAACTCTCGGGAAATGAAAAAGTCAACAAAAGTCAACTCTCGGGAAATGAAAAAGTCAACAAAAGTCAACTCTCGGGAAATGAAAAAGTCAACAAAAGTCAACTCTCGGGAAATGAAAAAGTCAACAAAAGTCAACTCTCGGGAAATGAAAAAGTCAACAAAAGTCAACTCTCGGGAAATGAAAAAGTCAACAAAAGTCAACTCTCGGGAAATGAAAAAGTCAACAAAAGTCAACTCTCGGGAAATGAAAAAGTCAACAAAAGTCAACTCTCGGGAAATGAAAAAGTCAACAAAAGTCAACTCTCGGGAAATGAAAAAGTCAACAAAAGTCAACTCTCGGGAAATGAAAAAGTCAACAAAAGTCAACTCTCGGGAAATGAAAAAGTCAACAAAAGTCAACTCTCGGGAAATGAAAAAGTCAACAAAAGTCAACTCTCGGGAAATGAAAAAGTCAACAAAAGTCAACTCTCGGGAAATGAAAAAGTCAACAAAAGTCAACTCTCGGGAAATGAAAAAGTCAACAAAAGTCAACTCTCGGGAAATGAAAAAGTCAACAAAAGTCAACTCTCGGGAAATGAAAAAGTCAACAAAAGTCAACTCTCGGGAAATGAAAAAGTCAACAAAAGTCAACTCTCGGGAAATGAAAAAGTCAACAAAAGTCAACTCTCGGGAAATGAAAAAGTCAACAAAAGTCAACTCTCGGGAAATGAAAAAGTCAACAAAAGTCAACTCTCGGGAAATGAAAAAGTCAACAAAAGTCAACTCTCGGGAAATGAAAAAGTCAACAAAAGTCAACTCTCGGGAAATGAAAAAGTCAACAAAAGTCAACTCTCGGGAAATGAAAAAGTCAACAAAAGTCAACTCCCGAGAAAATCTTCCAAATATTGAGACAAACTTACCTCAAGTGGAAGTGAGACAACAAACATAGGCAGAGGGCGTGTTGCCGGAAACCCTGCCAATAATGGTTGCTGCGGTCACCGGCGTCGGAAAAACGGTGGATCAAGCCGAGGATGTCCAGTTCCCCACTGCAGATCAGAGATCGAGCGTCATGCGCCGTGAGCCCACACATCCGCCCTAAAGCCTGGGCATGGCCAAAACGGAGCTGGGGCAAGATCACTTCAGAGCATTCAGACTCCATCAAAACCTGAAAATCTTCGAAAGTGGGACATATCTCTTGGCCGCCGAAGCTAAAAACGTGCGTCACTGGGTTCCAGAACCTTGCCGCGGCATGGAGAAAAGGGAGCTGTAGTGGAGTACGGCTCAGCGTGAATAGTGCATTCAAGCCGAAACCCCGGAAGTTCAGCTTTTCCGAGCCATCTAGAGAAGAGATCCAAGATGTGAGATTTTCTGCGAGAAACGCCTCCATCTTTGTGTAAAACTAAGATGAAATGAATGTTCCCGAAGTTGAGGCTTTTATAGAGGGAAAAACACTATTCACGGGGACACGTGTCAAAAACTAGGTGGCTATAGGAATAAGTGGCCGGCCGGCCACCTTTTCTGGCTGGCCGGCTATTCTCTTTTTCAAAAATGGCCGGCCGGCTCCCCCTTCTCCATAAAATTGGCCGGCCGGCTCCCAAAGATGGCCGGCAGTGCTCCAGCGTATCTCCTTGACCCTGTTTTACCCTTCGAGGGAAAGTTTCAAGCCTTTCCATGCAACGGGAGAATCAAAGGCCTTCTTTTCCCTCTGTTTCGGATGCGTTCCGGTGTCCAGATCATCCGAAGTACACTCTGTTGTTGCTGAGTTTTGTTTATCGAGTTGTTGTTTTGATTATCGAGTTGTTGTTTTGCTTATCGAGTTGTTTGTCGAGCGGACGTGTTCTGTGTTTTCGAGTCATTACTCTTTGATTAAACAATCTTTATTTAAGTTTAGTTTATTTTCGTTGTCAACACTATTGCATTTTGTTTATCGAGTTGTAAACTTGCTAAAGTTCTGTTATATCTTAGTAAGTTGAGTTGCTTAGTTTGTCGCGTCGGTTCATTACCTGACTTGGTGATTACACAATGCACATTACCATTTTTGTGCAAAATAAAATGATGCGATACGATGCTAAAGTTTAAAAATACAAACACCTTTTCAAAAGCTGTTTCATTCCATCATGTTTTACAACGAACAAAGGTACAAGTTTTACAAAAAATAAAACTACCTAACAATGTGCAAAGTGCTACAAACTACTAGCAAAAAGAAAAATAAAGCAGGAAACAACAGCATCAATGCCTTCGGGAGCGGGAATGAGAAGCACTCCTCATCCTCTTCTGCGGGACAACCTCTGCACCATCATCATCATCCGGGTCGGAGCTGTCGTCCTCAGAATCCCCCTCAGCCTCGCCTCTGTTCCCCGAACCAAGACCGGACCCCCCCTCCTCAACAGATGTCTCTGACTGGCGGTCGGTAACCTCCTCCTCCTCCTCCTCCTCGGGCTCTGCCTCTACAACATGCGCCCTACGTCTGCGGGAGGACCCTCCTCGAGCTCCTCGAAAAGGCCTGGATGGCCTAGCTCCTCGGAAAGGCCTGGATGGCCCAGCTCCCTGAGAAGGCCCAGATGGCCCAGCTCCGTAAAAAGGCCCAGATGGCCCAGCTCCCTGAGAAGGCCCAGATGGCCCAGCTCCGTAAAAAGGCCCAGATGGCCCAGCTCCCCAAGAAGACCCAGGTGGCCCGGCCCGCGGCGGAGCATATACAGGAGGTATCTGAAAATGAAAAGTTCAATACATCAGTTCAAATATGAAAATCAGATGCGAGTACAGTATATGAGTGGGGTGTGTGTCGGATATGCTCTACAATGTAGAAGAATGTTCAAAACCAGTGTGTCATCAGAAGTATGATAAAAACAAGAAAGATGAACGGTACCTGCGCACCCATAGCGGATAGGTGTGTCTCTCTCCGAAGGACCATGCCCTCAAGTGCGGCCATCACCCCGAGAATCTCGTCCACATACTCAGCCGGAGGCTGCAGATACAAAGGCAAAACTATCAGTAAAGGAATGAATGTCTAAGTACTCGACTGATAAATCAAAGCTATAAATTATATCGGTGGTGAATCAGGATTCCTGACATATCTATGGTCAGGAAGTGGAGGCTCTAGCGGAATCTGGTAAGGAGTCCCAAAACGCCACCCCGTCAACTCGGACGGCATGTCCGGCCATCCAGGATGAGGGTAAGTCGGAGTAATTGGAGGAACCGGTCTACCCCTACCTCTAGATGTACCAGCCCTACTAGTAGAAGGGGCGTCTGCAGCCCGAGCCCGGGCCTGGCTCGAGGATGACATACCAGCAGGCCTCGTCATCGGGGTACGAGCTCCCGTCAATGGAGGCATCAAATATGTATGACGGTAAGTGCCATAATCCCCCTCCTCAAGATATAGTAAAGCATCGCTACCCAGCATAGCGCCGACTACCTCCAAGTAAGAGAGCCTATCAGCAATCCGCATAGTGACTGGAGGTGCTGCGGGAGGGTCCTGAGAAAGATACCCCCATACCTGACGCAGAAAGCGTTCCCCCAGAAACCATGCTCTTCCAACAGGTCCTTCGAGCAGGAACCTGTACTGGGAGGTGCCCGTCCTCCGGGATACTGAAATTGAAGACCATCGCCCAAGGGCGCCCAAGGCTGCCATGTAATCTGCGGATAACAAGTGAATAAACCAATCAGAAATCAAGAACGTGCAGGGAAAATCAGAGATAAAAATGGGAAGAACTGAGGGTTCTGAAGTACCTCCGATGGGCGCACAATGTCAAAATACTGTCGCAGATAGATGAGGGTCTCTCGGGGTCTCGGCCGGTGCGGGCCCTCGAACACCAGTGAATATGGGGTGATGGGAGGCCCTGCCACCTCCAACTCTGGGGCTAATGCTGGGAAGTATACGTAGACCCATAGCTGAGAAAAGTAGTGCAGAATGTAAGTACAAAGTGCTGAGAGCAAAATACAGACTGTAAAGTGCGCTGTGTGTGCAATGTACAAGTAATGAAGAGTAGAAATGTAAATCAAGGGGACAGAAAAGTACCTCCCAGGCTCTCCAGTAGCCGCCAAGTAAATCTCCCCGCCCGCGGGAGGTCGCGCTCATATAGAAGTAAAGGGTAACCAGGCCGGCGCCACCCCAGTCATATCGACTGACCTGTGATAGGTCAACCAGAGCGCTCAGCAGGTATAGCCCGACTGTGTTCCCTCTATCGGCGAACAGGGTAGTCCCAAAGAGGAACATAAGGAAACCACGGGCGTACTGCTCCGTCTCCTCAGGAGTCTCGGGCACCATCTCCGCCCGCCGGAAGTGAGAAGAGAACCAAGTGTATCGAACTCTCCCGGAGACTCTGTCGACAGGCGGGCGAGCTCCCAGTAGATATGTCCAAACGGCCTCCCACTCGCCCATGTCCTCATCATAGGGGATGGACCAACCTCCTATGTCTAGGCCGGTCAATACCGCAAAATCCAGAGGGGTCATGGTCATGTCCCCAGTGGTAGAGAAATGAAAGGAGTTGGTGGTGTCCTACCATCTCTCTACCAGTGCCGCCATCAGTGTCCTCCTAGCAAGACAACGTGACAATCCGGTGCAGAAGGCCCCGAACCCTGCCAAGTCTACTAAATCCCGGACAGCCTCCGGGAGCTCAGCATCCCAATCCCTCGCGGCAGTGGAGCCATATCCCCGTACACTGCGAGAACCAACCTGCATTCAGAATGAATGCATGTGTCAATAATGAAATAAATGGGCTGTGTGCCGATGAAATGAAATGGGCTGTGTGCCAATGAGATGAAATGGGCTGTGTGCCGATGAAATGAAATGGGCTGTGTGCCGATGAGGTGAAATGGGCTGCGTGCCAATGAAGTGAAATAGGCTGCATGCAAATGAAATGAATGAGCCGTGTGTTCAGAGGTGAAGTGTACGAACTGTGTGTTCAGTATAAGCTGCTTTCAATTAAAGTCTGGGCTGCGTGTTCAGGAAATTAAAGTTTGGGCTACGTGTTCAACCTTCAATCAGTGTGGGCTGCGTGTTCACTACCAATCTGGGCTGTGTGTTCAACCTTCAATCAGTGTGGGCTGCGTGTTCACTATCAATCTGGGCTGCGTGTTCAGGAAATTAAAGTTTGGGCTACGTGTTCAACTTTCAATCAGTGTGGGCTGCGTGTTCACTATCAATCTGGGCTGCGTGTTCAGGAAATTAAAGTTTGGGCTGCGTGTTCAACTTTCAAAGTGTGGGCTGCGTGTTCACTATCAATCTGGGCTGCGTGTTCAGGAAATTTAAGTTTGCGCTGTGTGTTCAACTTTCAATTAGTGTGGGCTGCGTGTTCACTATCAATCTGGGCTGCGTGTTCAGGAAATTTAAGTGTGGGCTGCGTGTTCACAATCAAATCTGGGCTGCGTGTTCAGGAAATTTAAGTTTGGGCTGCGTGTTCAACTTTCAACTAGTGTGGGCTGCGTGTTCACTATCAATCTAGGCTGCGTGTTCAGGAAAGTAAGTTTAGGCTGCGTGTTCAACTTTCAACTAGTGTGGGCTGCGTGTTCACTATCAATCTGGGCTGCGTGTTCAGGAAAGTAAAGTTTCGGCTGCGTGTTCACTATCAATTAATGGGCCGAGTGTTAAGAAATTCAAGTGTTTAAACTACATGTTCAGGACGCAAATAAAGTACTATGTCATAAGCTAAACTGTGTGTTCAAGCATGGCAAAGGCACGAAATGTACGAAAAATGCAGAAAATGAAGTAAATACCTCTCGGGCCTCATGGGAGAGGTGATGCTCTGGCTCTCGGAGAAGCAGATCCCCAGGTGCTCGCTCATCAAAATCAGTGAAACGACGGAAAACGGCACGCGGAAGGACATGTGCTGGCGGAGCGTACCTCCCGGGAATAAAAGGTCGGGCCCTCGGGAGCAAAGTCATGGGATCAAAATCGTCCCCGGCACCCGGAAAGCCTCCACCATGAGGAGAATGACCCGCCATTTTTAGAAAATCTGCGAAAGGAGCAAAAATGAGCGAAAATGAGCCAAAATTGGAAAAAGTCAACAAAAGTCAACTCTCGGGAAATGAAAAAGTCAACAAAAGTCAACTCCCGAGAAAATTTTCCAAATATTGAGACAAACTCACCTCAAGTGGCGGAAATGAGAAAAGAAGCTCCGAAACCAAAATTTAATCAGTTCAAAGTGCTTGAAACTGAGTATTTTTATGGAAACAACTTGCGTGGGGCGTTGGAAAACGCGTATGGAACTCAGATCTGGAGAAGAAAGTGTTGTAGGAGGCAAGAGAGGAGAAGATCTCGGCTGCATTATATAGGCTCGAAGTCTTGGGATGAAGGAGCATGGAGAAAGGAGGTGAAAGGACCAAAATGCCCTCGGATTTGGTCATATGGCCGGCCGGCCACCTTTTCTAGCCGGCCAGCCATTTACTTTTTGGAAAACCGGCCGGCCAGCCATTCACTTTTTGTAAAACCAGCCGGCCACCTCCTATCCCTCATAAAACTGGCCGGCCATGTCCCTCACAGGCTCACCTAGCTCCCTGCAAATTTTGAGGAAGATTAGAGTTCCCGGGACCTGAAAAAGTTCAAGAAAAGTACACTTCCGGTCGCGAAACTGCTCCGCCGGAACTTCAGCTTCAAGATCTGACATGTGTCTCATCATCATTCATCAAAATCAAAGTGTATCCTTTTTGAATGAGTTGTAGCCTTTCTAGGAAGTGGATCGGAGGCCGTGATCGAGTCGCCTTAGCCGAAACACGCATTTCCGTACTCGTTTTTTCATGACAAACGGGCACCTTGATTTATGCTCGTTTTGCACTATCATACACATAACTTGCATTCTCATGAGCATACTTGCATTATTATGCACATTTCTTGATATTGCCATACCTCTGTGTTTGAGCATGCGTTGTCACGCACGTTCCTTTCTCGCATCGCGATGCATTCACTCGCCGGCACTGCGTGTGTCAAACTTTCGGAATCACATTGGATATGTTGGTAGTATATTGTGCTTGTTGAATTTCTCTCTTTTGCAGGCGCGATATTGTATGTACGGTTCATTCGAGGCTGGTGCAACCAGACGAATCGCGCAGGTATCGTATCTTCTCCGTGTGAGACGTGACGAGAATTGAACAATTCTCCGCATTCTTAACTGCGAAGACTTCAGTTTGGGTAAAGATAAGACTCTTAGAGAGTTTATCCTAATCCTACTGGGAGTCCAAGATAATCCTAAGTCCTAAGTCCATTAGAGCTAGGCTTCTATTGGGACTAGGATTGTGTTGGCTATAAAAGGGAGGCACCCCTATGGGTCTAAGGTATGCTTTTGATATTCTGTCTAGTGAGTTAAGCACTATTGGTTATCTTTGAGAGATATTGAGATAACTGACTTGATCGTCGGAGTGCCCCCGGGTGGACGAGCCACCGCCGGAATCTCTTCTTTCTGTGACAGGTCGTTCGGGCAATCTATTCTGCCAGTGTTCTCCAACTGAGTACTAGCTTGGCAGTGTGGTCGGAAATTGACACACACAATTTGGCGTCGTCTGTGGAAAAGAAAGGAGAATAGATGGCCAATGACGGACAGAAAGAGAAGGTTGGGGACGACACCCCTACCGAGAGTGGGAAACATATTGACCTTGACGTCGAAAAAGACAACTGCAACAAAGAGACTCGTGATAAGAATCACGGAGGAAAGAACGTTAGCTAGGAGGGCGGCGTACCGAAGAAATCGGACTGGAGCGGGTATTATAGCTGTAGACACCCCATTTTTGACCGACCTTGAGACTCAGGTGTCACCAGTTGAGCGCTTGGTGATATTGCATAATGTGCTCGTTCAGAAGTTTCAGAGTCGCGGCCGTGAGCCCTGCCTCCGGACTTCCGAACCCTCTTTTGTGCGTTGTCTCGGTTTGCGAACCAGACTCGGTTTTCTCTGTTTCTTTTCCCGAGGGGAGGGAGAGGTCCTGTAGACCATCTCTCAGTGATCGTAGGCTACATTTGGTGGCCGTAGGCGATTTTGCCCATTTCGGAGCCCGGTTCCCGGTTTTCGGAGCCGTCAGGCCGTGTGCCTCGGTTCGGGACCGCTTAACCATCTCCATTTGCTCTGATTTTTGGCATACATCTTATTTTCTCCCTTTTGAGGGACACTGGGGTCTGAGAAACCCACTTCGTGGCCGAACGCCACTTTCGGTGCTTGGCAGCCCATTTTCGGGACCCCGAACTGCGTGTTTTGGCCCCCGAACATTCGTTTTACGACGGTTTTCGTTCATTTTTGGCAGGTACCTCTGTTTTATCACCGGGAAGGTCACTGAAGGGTGGGAGGCCAGTAATTGTTGCAGCAACCAGTTATATATCCTCCAACGCCCTCCGACGCCCGTTTTTCATACTTCCGGGCTAATGTTGAACACCTTGGGGCCACTTTCTTGAACTTTGAACCACATATCTGTGATGTACACACTTGGGAGGATCCTAAAAGTTGGTGGCCGGCCACTAATGTTTCTTGACCCTTTTGAACCCCTCCTTCCGAGCCAATGTTGAACAACCTGGCCCATTTTTCTTGAACTTTTAACCACAGGGTTGTGTTGTACACACATGGGAGGACACCATCATGTGGTGGCCGGCCACTAAACCAGCTTGACCCTTTTGACCCCTAGCCGGCCGGCTAGGGGAGGTGGCCGGCCGGCCACCTGGAGCTCCAAAAAGGGGCCGGCCATGATTCTCTCAATATCCACTTTACAGCTGTATGGCTGTTTCCCCCAGAAAATATCCCAATCCGGAGGATATTTTTGTGGGGGAAAACTTGCCTATTTTCCCCCACCTTTTGCCCCTCCTTTACTCCCCCTTTTTTGTCCATATAATCAGCTGGCAACATTGCATACAAGGGTTGAAAATTTTGCTCTTCAAGCTTGAATACAAGAATCCCTCTTCATCTCTCTCATTTCCTTGAAAACCTTCAAGCTTTACACTACCATTTCTTCTACACCACCAAGCCCTACCACCACCACTCCATTCCAGCAGCAAGGGGAGGAATTCCAGCAGCTAAGAGGCAACAAATTTGGTCCAAGAAGGAATAAAAGTATTGATCTTCAAGGGTGAGTTGCATCTTTCTCTTTTTGGCCCATTTCTTGTATCTTTTGTAAGCTATCTATGATTTTTTCTTTGAGCTCCAGACATAACTGAAAGTGGCCTTATTTTGAGCTCATTTTCACTTTTGATTAAGGGCTCAACCCTGTTTGAGTCCCCCATGTTGCACTTGCTTCAATACCCTTCTTAAATACTGTTTTCTTGCATGATATTTTTAGCTCGTGTGTAATCTGTTTTGGAGTATGATGTGAACTGTAAGTAGGCTTATTTTGAGCCCCTATTAAACATTGAAGAAGGGCTCAACACTGTTTGAGACTTCCATGTTATACTTCCCTTTATATCCTCTTTTTGGTCCCATTTTTGTATGTCTTGGCAGCCCCTGATGTTGCTGTTTTTGGACCTTGGTCCGAACTAAAAGTGGCTTTATTTTGACCTCCTGAACATGTTTTATTAAGGGTATTTTCTTGTTTGGTGAATGTTTTGTATACCTCATGTTATAGCCACTTTTGAGCCTCATTTTTGCATTGCATTTCTAATATATTTTTATACTATTTTTGGGGCTTCCATGAACTGTAAATGTGCATATTTTGGGCCCCTCTTCAATGTTTCTTGCATGTTTTGGTAGCCTATCATGCTTTTGTTCTTGGCCTTTTTACATCTCTGAAAATAGTCTTATTTTGGCCCATTCTTCATGTTTCATTGAGGGTCTTTGGCCGTTTGGTGAATGCTTTGCATACCTCATGTTATAGCCTCTTTTGAGCCTCATTTCGCATTGCATTTCTAGCATGTTTGTATACTGTTTTGGGGTTTTTACAGTTCTATAAATAGCCATTTTTTTGGTCCCTCTTCAATTTTGTAGAAGGGAATTTTTCAGTTTGGGCTTTGGGCGCTCGAGCGGAGATCGCGGGACAGATTCTATAAATTCGCGTGTTGGGTCAGATTTTAGGATTACTTCTCCAAATCTTTTTTTTGGGTTCTAGGGTTTATATCTGGGGATACTTTGGGAGTTTTCTTTGATGTTTTTATTGAGTATTCAACTCATGATCTAAAGAGAGTGCATCAAAGGTTTGTTTGTTATACACAAAAGAGAGAGTTATTCTTCAGTTGTGGATTCTGAAGAATTCGAGCCTGAAGCTTTGGTGGAATCCGGAGTGGCTCATCAGAAAGACAATTCCGTGGTGAAGATGGGGTTGGAAGAGGCACATAAAGGTTGGTTCAATTAGGCGTTGTGGATTCGCTAGGTAATTGAGAGTATACATGTGTAATTCCTTTAAATCTTCTTAGTGGATTGTTCTTGTGGCTGTTGCCCGTGGTTTTTTTATCACAGTTGGAGGTGTCCAGTTGTGGTTTTTTCCACGTTAAATCGTTGTGTCTCTTTATCTTGATTGTTTGATTGTTTGATTGAGATTGTTTTATTCTGCTTAAATTTGATACATAATCACAAATCAACATCTAGGGGATTTATAGTTTTTTTAGGCTCAACACTGTTTGGGACCTCCATGCTATACTTACCTTTATACTCTCCTTTTGGTCCCATTTTTGCATGACTTGGAAGCCTATCTTGGTTCCATTTTTGGTCATTTTACAGCACTGAAAATAGTCTTATTTTGGACCATTCTTCATGTTTCATTTAGGGCCTTTCATGGTTTGGGACCTCCATATGCCACTTCATGTTATATCTCTCTTTTGGTCCCCATTCTTGCATGTTTTGGTAGCCTATCATGCTTTTGTTCTTGGCCTTTTTACATCTCTGAAAATAGTCTTATTTTGGCCCATTCTTCATGTTTCATTGAGGGTCTTTGGCCGTTTGGTGAATGCTTTGCATACCTCATGTTATAGCCTCTTTTGAGCCTCATTTCGCATTGCATTTGCTTGTTTGATGAATGCTTTGTATACCTCATGTTATAGCCACCTTTTGAGCCTCATTTTGCATTGCATTTCTAGCATGTTTGTATACTGTTTGGGGGTTTTTACAGTTCTGTAAATAGTCATTTTTTTGGTCCCTTTTCAATGTTGTAGAAGGGAATTTTTCAGTTTGGGCATTGCATATACCACTTGCCTCTTTGGCCAACTTTTGGCCCTTTTTCTTGCATGGGAATGCAGCCATACCTGTGTTTGTTTTTGGGGTTTTTACAGTTCTGGAAAACATCATATTTTGGGCCCCTATTCAACTTTGTTGAAGGGCCCTAACCTATTTGGAGTTAGCAGTTGTGAGTTGCTTCATAATCTCATGTTTAGGGCCACTTTCGCATGCTAATTTTGCCCTATCTTTGCTTGCTGTTTGGCCATGTTTTGTACTGGAAAAATGCTTATCTTGGGATTGCCTTGCTTCTGTATTTTCATTGCATGTCCATATTGTGCATGTTTGGCATAGCTATAGGCCATTTCGGGTGCCTAATTTTGCATTTCGGGAGAGATTCCATGCATCGGGTGTGTTTTCACCTCATTTCGGGGCTGTTTTCCCCTACATTTCATTGCTGAAAATCCATTAACATGTTTATATGCCATTTCCATGCATTTGCATTGCGTATGCCATTGCCTCGGTTTGCGTGCCCGTGTGCACGCATTTCGAGGCACATATCATCACCTCGTGAGCATGTTTGGTTTGTTTTTCATGCTTATATATCCATAATATAACATGATTTCAAGTTGGTTTTGGAACTCCATGCATGTTTAGCATAGTTGCCATGTATTGGGTGTGTTTTCGCCTCATTTCGGGGCTGTTTTCCACACATTTCAGTGCTGAAATTCCATTAGCATGTTTGCATATCATTTTCCATGCTATTGCATTGCATATGCCATTGCCTCGGTTTGCGTGCCCGTGTGCACGCATTTCGAGGCACTTCATTTTCATTCATCGGCCTCTTATGTGAGTGTGGCTGAGGCTCTCTCATGTTAGTGTAAGCCCATATCATATTTTCATGTCATTTGCATTGCGTCTGTCATTTTCTCGGTTTGCGTGCCCATGAGCACGTATTTCGAGGCATGTCATTCCATAGCATTGTGTATGTTAGGATTGTATCTTAGTTGCATTTCGTGCATGTCATGCATATTACATCGTGTTCGGGATAGGAGTTAGCCCGGGCACGGGAAACGAGGTACGTTCCGTACTCCGAGTGACGGAATGTGTCTCAATTCCCCAGTCACCGACACTCCGGATCATCCATGATGGAGTTAGGTCTTGTTGTGTTTTCATGTGCATTCATTCTATATTGAGTTGTGCAATTCGACTCCTCGGCCATCATGCCTTGGTATGCGTGATTGGTGGCACGAGGATCGAGGCATGCATATATCTGTGAAAATGCACTGCTATGCCCCTTTCCTGCTCTCTATTGCAGCAAATCAAGAATCAGCGGTCTTCCGGAGTTTGGCGCGCATTTCAAGAAAAGGTGTAAACAGAGGCTAATTGGGGCATCCCGGTGGATTTCCGTGCAAGACAGCCCAAATGTGCATCTGTAGACACCCCATTTTTGACCGTCCTCAAGACTTGGAGTGCAAGACAGCCTAAATGTACATCATTCATCAGAAGCAAGGCAATCCCGGGCTTGCACGCCAGTTTTATTTACTTTCTTAGTTAATTTGTTAATTGATTAGGAATTTGTACATTATTCGGACTGTAATATTTGGACTGTAATATTCTTTTATTCGGGACTGTATTATTTATTCGGACCCTCTGCGCGAGGGCATAACTGTAATAAGTGTGCGTGTGTGTGTTGTATGTCTTCCAACCCCACGTCTTTCTCCACACTTGTTTCAATACCTCTTTGTATGTCAATATTTTGCATGCTTTTTCTAGCCTACGTGTGATCTATTTTGGAGTTTCTTATGACCTGATATTAGGCTTATTTTGAGCCCCTCTTCAACATTGAAGAA
>NW_021027140.1:15295-33087 GCF_004153795.1 Camellia sinensis | reverse complement strand
TACATAAAAATACAAAAAAATGTACTGAATTCTCGTATTTTTTTTGTATTTTTGATTTTTAGTGAATTTTTAAAAGATTTTTTTCAATTTTTTTTTTACTTTTTAAGTATATGTATGTTAGGTATGTTTAAAGATTAAAAAAATTGTTAAAAATATTTTAAAAATTCAGTAAAACAAAAAAACACGAAAATAAAAAAGTAAAATTTTCTAAAAAGTGTTTTTAAAAAATGATAACCAAGCATATCATTGTAATTTAAACTTTTTGTTATTATTTAAGTCTCATTTGGAACTCAATATTTTAGTCTAAAAGCTAAAAAATTGTTCCAAAAAAAAAAAAAAAAACAAACAACAAAAATGGCGAGTCAATGCATTCTTATCCTTTCAATTTCATCTCTCATTCTCTTCAACGCTCTCTCTTCTACCACCACCGACACGAAGACCACAGCTTCCTCTAATCCGGCACCAATGATGTTATAGCGATCCCGATTTTCTCCTTTCTGTATTTGTTGTATTCCAAACTTTGGTTCCGCGGAGTTAGTGGTTGTATACCTTGTTGTCATCCTTTAATTCCTTATGTTTGAGTTTTAGGATGTGTTGGGCATGTTTCGAGCAGGTGGGTTGAGCCTTGGTCCAAAATCTAGTTGTCAGGTTTTTGGTCGTTCCGCTCGAGTGGGTCATATGGCGCTCGAGCGGAGATTGCACACTCCCAGTATTTTCGTGCTCTGCAAAACTTCTGCAGGTGTGATTTCTACGCTCGAGAGGATTTTCCTGCGCTCGAGCGGGTCGCGCTCGAGTAGGCTTGTTGGAGCTTGAGCAGATAGTATTTTTTTTTTGTGTAAGTTCTGGGAGGGAGAAATCCACGCTCGAGAGGACTGGTTTTCGCGCTCGAGCGGATGTACTTTATTCTTGTGTCTTGGAGCTCGAGCGGGTCTTATTGCGCTCGAGCTGACCTAGTGTTTTTGTTCTTGACGCTCGAGCGTTGTGTTTTACGCTCGAGCGGGAATGTCGTATAACAGAGGGCAGCTGGGCTTTTTTGAATCATTTTCTACACTTTCTCTCTCTCTCTCTTACTTTCCCAAGAACATTTTTGAGAGCCTCTCTCTCTAGAAACTTCCTTCTCTCTAGGATTTGATCTAGTTAGAGTGCTTTCCCTTCTTTTGCCCTTTGTAAAAGTTGTGTTGATCGTCGAGGGCTTCGTTTTGATCCGTGGATCTTGAAATTTGGAGCATTTTGGTTTTCTTCATCTTCTTCCCTTGGGCTCCGAATTTGAGGTAGGGATTCCTACTCACTCTTATGGGTTTTAACCTAGATTTTGAGCTTGTTGTTTAAATGGTTGATTTTGGGACTTAGGGTTACAAAATGTATTAAAGAGGGTTTTGTGATTTTGGGCTCATAATATGTATTTGGGTCTCAAAGTGATGATATTGTTGTTGGTTGTTGATATATAGACCATTGGGTCAATATTGGAAAATGGGGTAGAAAACCCTAATTTGTTGTAGAAATTAATTGGTATAATTAATTTGGAAAAATTGTGGTTATATGGAATTGAGTTGGAAATAATGAAATTGGCTCATTATATGGTAGAATGGTGGAGTTAGATTTATTTATCGCTCACTTTTGAAAACATTGATATTTTATCTGTTGGAGCTTTTATTATCTGTTTAGAAATAATTGCTTGGGCCGAGGTGGGTGATGCACCTTTGTTGGGTCCGGAGTTGGTTAGGGAGACGAAGGAGAAAGTTGAGCTTATCTGTAGGAGGCTTGTCACAGCCCAGAGTCGCCAAAAGAGTTATGCCAACCGTAGGAGGAGGCTTTTGGCTTTTGAGATAGGTGATCATGTTTTCTTGAAGATATCACCTAGGCGAGGTTTGATAAGGTTCGGGAAGAGTGGGAAGTTATCCCCTCAATTTATTGGTCCCTTTGAGATCCTTGAGAGGATTGGGGAAGTTGCTTATCGTTTGGCTTTGCCACTGCAGTTGTTCGGGGTTCATGACGTGTTTCACGTTAGTATGCTTCGAAAGTACGAGCCAGATCCGTCCCATGTGTTGGATTGGACCGATTTGGAGGTAAATGAGGATGCCTCGTATGAGGAGAGACCGGCTCGGGTCTTGGATAGGCGGGATCAAGTCTTGCGAGGCAAGACCATTCCCTTGGTAAAAGTTTTGTGGAAACATCACGGAGTGGAGGAAGCCACTTGGGAACGTGAGTTGGAAGTCCGTGAAAAATATCCGGACATGTTTGTTGATGAGTAATCATGTATTGAAATTTTGTAATATCGTTCAACTTTAAGAGCATTATATATGTCTTAAGTTGTAAAACATTGTGAATGTTTTGGTAAATGGAAGTTTGTTTTAACATTGTGTATGTTAAGTATATTGTGAAAATGCAAGCATGATATTAATGTTGCATGTGTTAAGGAATTGTGGAAAATGAGTTGAAATGGGTAAATTTCAAAGGAATGCATTTTGAAAATGCAAGTTGTTCTGTATAATGTGAAATGCCTCTTGAAAAGAGATGGGATTGACCGGTAATGGGTCGGAATGTTTAATATTATGTTGTAATATTGTTGGGAATGGAGAAAACTTGTTTTTGACAAACTTGTGTTTAATTTCGGGGACGAAATTCTTTAAGGGGAGGAGGTTAGAGCGATCCCGGTTTTTCCCTTTCTGTATTTGTTGTATTCCAGACTTTGGTTCCGCGGAGTTAGTGGTTGTATACCTTGTTGTCATCCTTTAATTCCTTATGTTTGAGTTTTAGGATGTGTTGGGCATGTTTCGAGCAGGTGGGCTGAGCCTTGGTCCAAAATCTAGTTGTCAGGTTTTTGGTCGTTCTGCTCGAGCGGGTCATATGGCGCTCGAGCAGAGATTGCACACTTTTGAAATTATGATTATATGGAATTGAGTTGGAAATAATGAAATTGGCTCATTATATGGTAGAATAGTGGAGTTGGATTTATTAATCGCTCACTTTTGAAAACATTGATATTTTATCTGTTGGAGCTTTTATTATCTGTTTAGAAATAATTGCTTAGGCTACTGGTGGAGGGTAGTTTTTATTGTTGTAGAAAATGCATGATGATTAGGCAAACTAAAACTAATCAATTGGACGTGTCATTGAGTATGACGGTTGATAGAGTACATTAACGTTATGTATTGATTGATTGCGTATATGACTTGTGTGTATATACGTTGTGTGTGTGAGAGGAGATAGGGGATGTACTCCACGGTTTAGGGGAAGATAGGGAATGGACCTCTAAACCGGATGTTGTGTGGGAGGAGATAGGGGATGTACTCCACGGTTTAGGGGAAGATAGGGGATGGACCTCTAAACCGGATGTTGTTTGGGAGGAGATAGGGGATAGACTCCGCTGATACAGCTCATATGCTTGTCAGTTAATGTGTTGATACAACTCATATGCTTATCTATGGAAGTGTTGATATAGCTCATATGCTTATCTGTTGAAATGTTGTTGTAGCTTATATGCTTATCTGTTGAGGTGTTGATACAGCTTGTATGCTTATCTATTGAGAGATGGAAACGTTTAATATGAACTATTATTTCGTTTAGAGTATGTGGCCAGGTTCTGAGCCACGGTTATAAATTGGAGACTGGATAAGAAAAGGAAAATGAAGTGAGACATGGACACAGTTGTCATGTCATGAAAGTGGTGTATAAATTGGTTTATATGTGTCAAACATTTATCAATTGCTAATGTTTTAGTTATTGCTCATACTGTGTTTAGCATATCTCTACTGGGCGTTGGCTCACCCTTTATAGGACATCATTTTCAGGTATAGGTAGCATGCCACCTCCAAGGACATAGCTTGGATGGTTATGGGAGTTGAAGACTCCTTTTGATTATTTTGTTTGTATTACATGTATCTCAAGCCAAGGGCTTATTTTGTATAGAGTTAGTACTCTTCTTTTTGTAACCAAGTGTTGACTTGGAAATCTGTAAGTCCGTAGGGCATTTGCTTTTGTTGTTAACATGTAATACTGTTGTAAGAACTACTCTGATGAATGGAAAGGTGTTGATTACTCTTATATTATTGCATGTCTTAAATGATGGGTTTCATGTATTATTTTGAGGGCGTTACAATGACTCTTCCTCCTCTTCCGCCACTGCCTCACCACCATCAGATCCACTCTCCAATGAAGACGATGATGACTTCTCTGACTTTGAGAACTACGATGACTTCGAAGTCCCTTTCTCCTCAGACTTCGATCAGGAAGATGAAGCTTACTCGCAACAACCTCAGATCGACGACAAGGACATTGTCATTTTGAAAAAGAGCAACTTCAGTGACTTTGTAGAGAACAATCGGTACGTGATGGTTGAGTTCTACACGCCATGGTGTGGATTTTGTTAGGCTTTGGCGCTGAAGTGTGTTTGCGGCGATGACAAAGCTGAAAGGCCAGACGGTGGTGTTCGCGAAGGTAGATGCGACAGAGGAGAGTGAATTAGCGGAGGAGTATGAGATTCAGGGGTTTTCTATTGTCTATTTCTCTGTTGATGGTCAACATAAACCCTTCAATGGCCAAAGGACTAACTAAAACCCCCTCTCTCTATATATATATATAGGAATGAATGAAAATGATTTTTACCTTAAGTGTCAGTTGTGTCTTTTCACAATGTGGTTGAAAGGTATATAGTCAATTCCACTGTCAAGTAAACGTCATTAAAGTGTTTTTAATGGGGAAGGAAGAATCTAACTATCATTTTCAAAAGTAAGGGAGGTTTGTGTAATTTTTAAAACCACAGGGGATGTATCTGTAATTAAGGCAAACCTCAGAGGAGGTAAGTGTAATTTACCCTAAACACAATTTTTTTCATCTCATAAAATAGTTAAAAAGTTAAAAAAAAAACTAACTGAAACAACCAAGTTTCTAAACCCATGAGTATCTCTTATTTGGATGCATATTATGCACCATGTTAAATCTTTTAATTATTTAATATTTTTTTTTCACTAAATAATAAGATGCTAGACCATCTCCAATGCTACACCAAATCGATCACCAAATTTAAATTTGATGAAAAAGTTCCTCTTTTTGTTCTCCAATAGTGTCATCAAACCTGTATCAAATTGAGAATATACCAAATATTTCACCAAATTGAGGATGCAGGCCACCTTTCACTAGTTTACTGTGCAGGACCATTGGGGATTAGGGATGGCAATATGAACCCGGCCCGACGGGGACCCGGACCGCCCCGTCCCGATAAATAGGTTTTTCCTCAAAAATTATTCCCCATAGGGCCGGGGCTGGTATTGAAAAATACATCCCTGATGATTTTCGGGCCGGGGACGGGGATAAATTTCTCGGCGCAGGCCCGACATTTCCTCGAAGGATCCCCGCGTATATACTACTTATATATTTAGTTGTATTATATTTATATATCTGTTTAGTTTGTATTATATTTATATAACTCTCTCTCTCTCTCTCTCATATACATCTCTCAAACTCTCTTTGACTCTCATCTCAACTCACTCTCTCAACTGACTCTCATCTCTCTCTCATTCTTCTCTCTCTGTCAACTCTCTCAAACCAATATCGATCCAGACCAGATCTAGTGCGTCCTCCGTCACAACACTTCCTCTGCCATCCTCCATCGCAGCACCGCCATAGCACATCCTCTCTCGCCGTAGCATCGCGGTTTCAGCCATGTTTCGGCGTAAATCTGAGTCGATCGGCATGGATCCGTGCGCGATCCACACAAATCTGTGTATATGTATACATATATGTGTGTGTGTGAGTGTGAATCAGTATCATTTTTTTTGGGTTCATCTGTTGTATATGTATACATGTATGTATATGTGTGTGTGTGTGTATCAGATCTGTCCTTTTTTTTTTGTTGTAATGTTGTGGTTGTTGATCTATTGGGGTTGTTGTTGTTTGTTGTGGATGCTGTTTTTGTACAGGGATTTTTCGGGGTCGGGGATCCCCGATCCTTGTTAGGGGACGGGGGCGGGAATGGGACTTTTGTGCCTTCAGGGATCGGGGACGAGGAGGGTGATCCCTGGCCCCGCCCCGCCCCGCCCCGTTGCCATTCCTATTGGGGATGGGACACACCGAACAACCGGCCGGACATCCGGCCGGTTGTCCCCCCAATCATTCGGTTACTTCAACAATTCCTAGAACCAAACAATGGTTTGGACTGTCAACAGGCTTCCAAAGTTGTTTGCTTTTTGAGGCACCAAGACTAAATGCCTTACCAACATTGATGCATGGATTGCAAAGGCAAATACATTGCATGTAAATTCAAATTTGTACGCAATTAGCCATTCATTTAATAGGGCGCAACTCCAATGAGGTTACCGTTGGTTTTGTAGAAGATTTCACAAAGTTACCGTTGCAGTGGTCTATAAAATAAGACTGATTTATTTTTGAATTTCACAATATCATTACAATTTCTCTTTTTTTTCCCATCATTGTTAACTTCAATCTCCACTTTTTATTTCATTTGTCAGTTGTTTCTTTTACAATATTCTCATTGTGTGATCTTTAGTCTACAGTAGTTCTCTAATTTTTCACGTCTTTCTTTGATTTTTTACTTGTTTCTTTTACAATATTTTTCACTGTGTGTTGAACGTTGTATCTTATTGAATTTTTTTAACTTGTGTATTTGTACAAATTTTACTTTCAAACTATGGAAGATTTTGAAATGTTTGAGGAATCACAAATTTTAGAGCAGAACACTTATGTTAATTTTATTTCGGAAACTTGTTTCTCATGGTAAAGCGTTCCCCATTATAGAAGATGAAACTTTATGTAGATCTTGGTTGGCAATCTCTCAAGATCCCATTGCTGGTAATAGTCAGACCAATTTTTTTTGTTCTCAGTCTGCTTTTTATCGAAATGATTATCTTTTTTGTTTTTTAGGTCGTTGAAGCTAAGCGCATGTATCATGCAATACAGAAAAAACACTTTACATTTGATACAAGTTGAGAAATTTTGCGCCAAAGTCGTAAGTAGGATGAAATTAGAACACAAACCAAAAAACCTGCACCACTACCTTATCCATTTTCGAATCCAACAATTGAAGGTGAGGCTTTTTAACCCAACAACAATATTAAGGAGGACCAACAACCGACTAATACATCAACACGACCAATTGGTACTGTCACGACCCGCTCCCCGTACCCAAGGGTTAGGCATCGTGATGGCCAGTAACCGAGGTTACCTCCGGCCAAATCTTAAACAGATCAATAAACGCAAGCGGAAGAAATATTTAAATAAGAGTACTAAAATAATCATTGGAGCGTCTATTTTTATTACAAAATATATTGACCAAAAAGGCCGATATTTACATAAAAAAAATACATCAATAAAAGTGCTTTGTGCCTACCCCACACGCTGGTCCCGACATGTCACCTGAAAGTGGTAAAAAACTATGAGCTCATGGCAGAGTGAGAAATATTATACTAAGAGTATAAGGCATAAAATTCACCATGGATAATTAGTTGGGCCAAAAAGAGCTTGATACATAACATACATAATACGGAAATCATTTGACGTATAGTTCAAATCATTTAATATGTAATACGGAAATCACCATACAACCATAACCACGGTACATCACTAAGTGCCAAGCATTACACTGGTCAATGGATCCACGACAAACACTGGACCACAAAGTAGTCAAACACTAGCCAATGATTATTTAAGTTCCCCAAGGTGTGGGACTCCCGTGGTGGTACTTATAAAACATAATTGCTTATAAGGTCATAATTAAATATTCTTTAAAAGTAAAACAAACATATCTATGGGTTTCCTTTTAAGCAAATAGGGTTCAGAAATTAAACCACACAACTGAAACTTTTATAAAACATAACTTTTATTAATATACTAATAAAATATAACTTTTATAAAATAGATTTTGGTAAGTCAAAACATAAAATACATTTTGGAGACTCAAGGTATAATATAACTCACCTTAACTTTAATACCTTACTATTTCTTTCCATTATCAAAGATCTTCTTAGCTTCCACTAATTTTTCCTCTCTTTCCTCTCTTTCTTTTCCTCTCTTCTTTCTTTTTTTCTTCCTTTCTCTTCCTTTTCTTTTTCTTTCTTTCTTTCTTGGTCTTCTTTTCTTTTTCCTTCTCTCACGGCGTCAACTTCTCCTATTTATACAGATTATATTCGTGAGCCCCAAGCCAAGACGCCACGTGTCGCTCCCCTGTTAATCTTCATTAATTCAAGTCTATCTAAATTAAGTCAAGCTTATCAAAACTTACTTATTAATACTTTGAGTAATAAATTATATTATTTTACAAAATAATATATATTAATACAAAATAAATCATATATTTTTTAACTGTAATTAAATAATATTAGTATAAATTCTACAGAATAATTAAAAATATGGGTTGTTACAGGTACTAAGGCTGCAAAAGAAAAGTTGAAGAAGCAAGCAATTCACGATATTAGATTCGATGAAATGGCTGCTAACCAATCTAAAATTGTTGAAGTGTTGTTAACTATGTCCTCTAGAACTGTTGAGCGAGATGAACAAAAGGCGATAGAACGTGAACAAAAGGCTGCAGAACGTCGAAGAAGGGCCGAGGACAGGGAGGAACAACTGAAAATATTATCTATGATGAATGAAAGAGAACAACGAAATGAGGAGTATAAAATAATGTTAATGGATATGATCAATTTAAATCCTATGCAAAGGTCCTACTATAAAGAGCTTCAACGACAAATCTTATTTCGATCAATAAATAGATTTGCTTGACTGTTCTATGAAGACCGCTTTTTTGAGCCCAGTTAGTTTCATATCAATTTTCATATTTGTTTGTTTAATTTATTATTGTTTTAGTAATTGATTTTAGTCATGATCTTTTTATAGTAATGATGTGAAATTTATTTTACTATTGATTTGCTCATAGTAAGGATATTTCTTGACTTTTTGTTTTATTTTAGAAATAAATAATGATGAAAAATAGTTACTACTAATAACAACTTGTCTCATAACATATAAGAAGTTATTTAAAATATTTTGCTATGTAAATTTTGAGACACGTGATAATATATGAAAATTTTCACATGTTTTTGCAGTTGAGGCCTAAAGCCATTGTAGGATATTGTAGGATATTGAAGCCTAAAGCCATGTTTCATATTGTAGATTCTTTATTTTCATATTTTTTCACAATTGAGTCCTAAAGCCCTGTTTCATATTGTAGGATATTGTGGTTCCTATTGCTATTGCTATCTATTGCAACTGTTTTGAAAAATAAACATTTATTATTATTTTATTTTCCAAGTGACAGTGTTTTTGTGAGGAAACAATGTGTATCACTTCCAAAATGCCATCCATTACAACAGTGTTAGAGGATTTTTTTTAAGGGTTGTCAAGACACATTTGAAGTTCACCATTTACAAATAATACATCCATTCAAACATTAAAAACCACATAGTACTAGTACATCCAAAAAAAAAACCACACTCGTAGTATATCCACAAAAAAAAAACAAAACAAAACAAAACAAAACAAAACAAAAACACAAACACTTACACAAACTAGTATTACATCCATAAGAAAAAAAAAAAAAAAAAAAACAACACATAGTGAAACTACATCCAGTCTCTTCGTCAATGACTTCAAAGGTCAGTGCCAGGTGGTGATAGAGGGAAGTAGTGATGGTAGATGTCAGTCACTCGGTGCTCAATTTGCTCAATGCGATTGGTTGCTTGTTCATGACGTCTTTCAGTGTCCACACGAAACTCACTAAATTGTCGAATTAATGCGTTCTGAGTGGTGCCAAATGCATCAAACTGATTCGCCATGTGTTTTTCCCATTGAACACGTTGATTGTATAGCGATCTCGGGTTTACCCTTGTTGTACAGTGATCCGGACATGTGTCCGTGGATGTTGGTTGTTGTTTATTATCGTGTTTGCATCCTTTGTACCTTGTATATCGAGTTATAGGATGTGTTGGGCGGATTTGTTTCAGGTTGGTTGAGTTTAGAAACCAAAACTAGTTGCCCAGATTTTTGGCCTGTAAGCTCGAGCGGAGGTGTTGGCGCTCGAGCGTAGATTACACCCATTCAGTAATTGTTGTGCAGTGTTGTACGCTCGAGCGTAGGGTTGGGAGCTCGAGCGGAGGCCTGGTTCTGATGCATTGTCACAACAATCAAACTACCGTCCACCAGTAGCCCAAGCATTTATTTCTAAACAGATAATACAAAGTTCAACAGATAAAATATCATGTTTCAAAAACTGAAGTGAGCGATTACAAATCCAACTCCATATTCCTACCATATAAGGATGTCAATTTCATCTATTTGCCAATCAATTCCATACCAAAACTATTCGCAAATTAATTTATACAAAAAATATTACACAACGAAAGGTCTTTTCCCCATTCTCCAACATTACCCAATGTCCATATATCAACAACCAACCCCTAATACCACTATTTTGAAACCAAACCATTTGTAGAAATCAAAAATAAAACCCTCTTGACATTTTGAAACCCAAGTCCCAAAATTCCCACTTCAACCTTATGCAGAAATCTCAATCCAAAATCATTTTAAAGACCAATAAGAGGAGTAGGTTATCCCTACCTCAAATTCGGAGTTCAAGAAAGAGAGGAAAAGAACCAACGTGCTCCAAAACCGATATTTTCGATAAAACTAGCCCTCGACGATCAACACCTTTTGTAAAGGCCAAAGCGAGTAATCACTCCTACTAGATCAAACCTAGAGAGAAGGAAGTCTAGAGGAGAGGCTCAACAATTGGAGTTTGGAAAAGTAAGAGAGAGAAGAGAATGTGAAAAAGTGATTTGAAAAAGTCAAAAGCACGGAGCTTTAAACCCGACGCACTCCGCTCGAGCGTGCAAACTCCGCTCGAGCGTCCAACCCCGCTCGAGCGCTGAATACACACTATCCCAGCACTTTTGACAGAACCAGGTCCTGCTCGAGCTCCCAACTCCTCGAGCGTAGACAACAGCAAAATCCTCTGAGCGGTTAAACTCCTACGCTCGAGCGGACAACCCTGCAGAGAAAATTACTGAAGGGTGATTTTTCCCGCTCGAGTTGCCAAAAAGCCCCGCGTCGAGCGGACAGACCAAAATCTGGAAACTACACTTGTTCCTAAGCTCAACCAAATGTTCACACCTGCCCAACACAACAACACTCAAATACAAAAGAGTAAAGGATGTAAACAAGATGTACACAGACAACCAATGAAAGGAAACCGGGATCGCATAACTTCCATTTTTATTTATCCACTTCCATTTTATGCAATTTCCTTTGCTATTCAATTCCTTTTTTTTTAACTTTCGAAATAGATCTTGTCAAGGTATAGTGGTTTCTTGAATGGACTCCCATTGTAATTTTATGCAGTTTCCATTCTATTTAATTTAAACTTCAAATTTTATTCAATTTCGGATCTCCATCAATTTCTGTTTTTAATTCCAATAGATCGAAGGTGTATGGTTCGGTTTGAAATAAAACTTCCAATGTTTTTAAATTTTGATGCCAACTTCCATTTTTATTTTTATTCCACTTCCATTTTATCATTTCCATTTCATTCAATTTTTTGCTTTTAATTAATTCCAAACTAGATCGTTCAAATATTAGTGGTTTTTTTAAGAACTTCAATGTTTAATTTTATGCAGTTTCCATTTCCATTTTTATTCAACTTCTATTATCAATTTCATCTCCATTCAATTTCCTTTTTTATATAATTTCCAAACAGATCGTTAAGTTTAGTTTTCATGAAATGAACTTCCATTTTTAATGTTTATTGCAACTTTTCATTCGTTATTTTATCAAACTTCCATTGTTTAATTCAATTTCCTTTTCTATCAATCCTTTTTATTAATCCAAATAGATCTTAAAGGTATTAGTGGTTTCATGAATGAACTTCCATGTTTAATTTTTTGTATAGTTCATTTCTATTTTAATTCAACTTCTATTAATCAATGTTCATTCCGCATTCAATTTCCTTTTTTATTAATTCCAAATAGATCGTTTAAGATGTTAGTGGTTTCTTGAAGAACTTCCATTGTTTAATTTATTGCAACTTTCTATTTATTTTATTCGACTTCCATTTTATTCAATTTCCTTTTTCACGCCCTCAAAATGAACATAAATCCATCTTTTTTTGACATGCTTCATATAAAGAGAAAAGCAACCATTATCAATTTCATCGAGCAAACATTTACAATGGTATACATGTTAACAACAAAAAACAAATGCCGCTATGGGCTTTACAGCTTTCCAAGTCAACACTTGCTTTTTACACAAAAGAAGAGTACTAACTCTATACAAAAGAAACCCTGGCTTGATTACATTGAATATAAACCAAATAAAAAGAGTCTCACTCCCACCAGTCCACCAAGCTACATCCTTGGATGTGGCATCACTGTTACCTGAAAATAATTTCCCATTAGGTAGCCATTTGACACTCAGTAGAGATATGCTAAACACCAGTATGATGAGGCATATAACTAAAGACAATTGCAATGATAAATATTCCTTCCACATCTATTTTCCCATGCCGCCATGGTTGGCAGTGATTTCTAATTATCAGTATCACTCTCTTTCATGTTATTTGGTTTTATTATTACAGTACATCAAAGTCCAAGAGGTTTCTTTATAGTTTGTTCATACGTAGATTTGTTATACTGGCTTTTCCTTTATTGTCTAGTAACCAATGTAATAATGGCTACTTGAGAAATAGCGGCTAAGCCCTTATAATTCACGGGATTATTCTTATGCTATCCTGTCGTGGCCCCTATCTCAATCGGTGAGTTAAACAACCTATTCAATTATCAGTTAACATGTAATTACCATTGTTAGAAGTTAGCTCGCGCATGAAATGAAATGGACTAGCCTCTTCTTATAATGACATGCATGGTCAAAAAAGATAGGATTTGATGTATCATTTGAGGGCGTACAAAAGGAATTGCAATTAAAATGTGAAGTCGACACTAAAATCTATAAAGAGTTGCATAAATAAAATGAAGTTCCATTACAAGAAACCACACATCTTAACGCATCGATTTGGAAATTAAATAAAAAAGAAATCTGGAAGTGGAATCGAAAAATTGAAATAAAAATAGAACGTGAATAAATAAATAGAAATAGCAAACTACAAAAAATAAACATGGAGTCATTCATGAAACCACTAACCTTAACGATCTATTGAGAACAATTAAATAAAAAGAAAGAATAGAGAAAAAGGAATAGAATAAAAATGGAATTGAATAAAATACGAATAAAGTTGCATAAAATTAAAAATGAAGGTTCATTCATGAAACCACTAAACCTTAACCATCTGTTTGGAATTATATAAAAAAGGAAATTGAATGGAGATGAAAATGAATAAAAAATAGAAGTTGAATAAAAATGGAAATGGAAACTGCTAAAATTAAAACATTGAGATCATTAAAAAAAACCACTATATCTTACATCTATTTGGAAATAATTAAAAAAGCAAATTGAATAGAAATGGAAATTTGAATAAAAAATGGTAGTGGAATAAAAAAAAAAGGAAGTTGCCCATTAAAATTAAAAATGGAATTTATTCAAGAAACCACTACAACCTTAAACGATCTATTTGGAAATAAATAAAAGACAGAAGTGAAGATGGAGATCGAAAATGGAATAAAAATTGAAGTTTAATTAAAAAATAGAAATGGAAAACTGCATTAAATTAAACATGAAGTCCATTCAAAGAAACCACTATACCTTAACGATCTATTTCGAAATTAAATAAAAAAGGAAATTGAATAGAAAAAGGAAAATTGCGATAAAAAGGAAGTGGATAAAAATAAAAATGGAAGTTATAGCGATCCCCGTCCCTTCATTGGTTGTTGTGACATCTTAGTTTAATCCTTTACTTTCTTTTATTTGAGTCTTGCGTGTGTTGGGCAGTGCTTGAAACAGTTGGTGAGCTTAGGAACCAATGTAGTTGCCCAGATTTTGGTCTGTCCGCCGAGCGGGGCTTTGCACTCGAGCGGGAAAAATCACCCTGTCCAGTATTTTCTCGTGCAGGGTTTGTCGCCGAGCGTGCAGTTTGGACGCTCGAGCGGGAGTTGGTTTACGCTCGAGCGGGGATTGCTACTCCGAGCAAGACCTGTTCGTAAAAGTGCTGGGAGTGTTGTATTCAGCGCTCAGCGGTGGTTCGGTACGCTCGAGCGGGAGTTTCACGCCACGGGCGGCTCGGTTTAAAGCTCCGTTGTTTGACTTTTAAAATCACTTTTTCAACATTCATTCTCTCTCTTACTGTTCCAAAACTCCATTGTTGAGCCTCTCTCTCTAACCTTGCCTTCTCTCTAGTATTGATCTAGTATAGAGTGGTACCTCGTCCTTTGGCCTTTACAAAAAAGTTTGTTGATCGTCGAGGGCTACGTTTTGATCCGAAAATATCGAGTTTGGAAGCACGTGAGTTTCTTCATCTTCTTTCCCTTGAACTGCCGGAATTTGAGGTAGGGATTCCATACTCACTCTGTATGGTCTTTAACATAGATTGTTGGTGATTTTGATAAAGATGTTAAGTTGGAAATTTTGGGACTATAGGCGTTTCAAAATGTCAAAGAGTTATTATTTTGATTCTAAAATGAGTATTTTGGGTTTCAAAATAGTGTATTGATGTTGCGTTGTTATATATGGACCATTGGGTCAATGTTGGAGAATGGGAAAAAGAAAACGCCTTAACGTTGTTAAATAATTTGTATAATTAATTTGGAAAAGTTTTGGTATTTGGAAATTGAGTTGGAAATAATGAAATTGACTCATTATAGCGAAATAGTGGAGTTGGATTTGTTAATCGCTCACTTTGAAAACATATATTTTATCTGTTGGAACTTATTATTTATCTGTTAGAAATAATAGTGCTTGGGCACCGGTGGAGGTAGTTTGATTGTTGTAACAATGCATATGATTAGGCAAACTTAAAACTAAGTCAATTGTTATGTCATGAAGTATGGACGATTGGTAGAATACATTAACGTTATGTATTGATTGATTGCGTATATTATACCTATGTGTATTAACATTGTGTGTGTGTGAGAGGAATAGGGCATGGTCCTCTAAACCGGATATTGTTTGGGAGGAAAGAAGGGGGGATGGACTCCATGAACAGCTTCATATGCTTGTCAAAAATGTTGCGATACAGCTCATATGGCTTATCCGTATGAAGTGTTGAATTACAGCTCATATGCTGTCATTGAAATGTTGATTAGCTAGTATGCTTATCTGTTGGAATGTGGAACAGCTTGTATGCTTATTCTGTTGAGATGTTGATACAATCTAATATGTTATCTATAAGAAATGGGAAAGTTTAATATGAGTTACTGTCTCAAATAGAAAGCGTTGGCCAGGTTCTAAACCATTGATATAAATTGTGAAACTGTTAAGAAAGTGGAAAGTGGAATGAAACATATCGCAGTATTATAAAATAGAAGATGGGTTACGAATGATTACGGAAATTGAACATTTATCAATTGCTAATGTCTTAGTTATGCTCATAATTGTTTAGATATCTCTACTGCGGCGTTGAGCTCACCCTAGTATGGGATATTATTTTTCAGGTACAAGGTAGCATGCCACCTCCAAGGACATAGCTTGATAATGATGAGAGTTGAAGACTCTTTGTTGTTTTTTTATTTGTTATCACATTTATAGCAAGCCAAGGGCTCATTTTGTGTAGAGTTAGTACTCTCCTTTTGTGTAAACCAGGTGTTGACTGGAAATCTGTAAGCTATAGGGCATTTGCTTTTGTTGTTAACATGTAATACTGTTGTAAAGAACTACTCTGATGTATAGAAATGGTTAATCTCTGTACAATGTAGTCCAAAGTGATGATTATGTATTATTTTGGGCGTTACAGAAGTTGCATAAAATAAAAATGAAGTTCATTCAAGAAACCACTACACCTAACAAACTATTTGGAAATTAAATAAAAGGGAAAATCCAATAGAAAAGGAAATTGAATAAAAATCGGAAGTTGAATAAAAATAAAAATGGAAGTTGCATAAAATTAAAAATGAAATTTTATTCAAGAAACCACTATACCTTAATGATTTATTTGGAAATTAAATAAAAAAGGAAAATGAAAGGAGATGACAATTGAATAAAAAATAGAATTGAATAAAAATAGAAATGGAACTGCATATAAATTTACATGGAAGTTCGTTCATGAAACCATTATACCTATGAACATCTATTTTGGAAATTAAATAAAAAAAGCAAATGGAATAGAAAGGAAATGAATAAAAAATTGAGTGAATAAGAATATAAATGAAGTTGCATAAAAGTAAAAAAATGCGATGTTCATTTAAAAAAACTACTAAACCTTAACAACCATATAGAAATTAAATAAAAAAAGGAAATTGAATGAGATTGAAAATTGAAAAAACAGAAGTTGAATAAAAATAGACATGGAAACTGGCATAAAATTAAACATGGAAGTTCATTTCAAAGAAAACCACTATACCTTACGTATCTTTAAATTAAATAAAAAAGGAAATTCAATAAGAAAAAGACAATCGAAAAAAATGAAGAGCACATTTTGCAGACCAGGTGCCTCCGACTCGAGCTCCAACCCTACGCTCGAGCGTACAACACTGCACAACAATTACTGAATGGGTGAATCTACGCTCGAGCGCCAAACCTCCGCTCGAGCGACAGGCCAAAAATCTGGGCAAACTATTGGTTCTAACTCAACCAACCTGTTTAACAAACCGCCCAACACATCCAATAACTCGATAACAAGGTAAAGGATGCAAACACGATAATAAACAACAACCAACATCCACGACACATGTCCGGATCACTGTACAACAGGGTAAACCCGAGATCGCTAACAATCAACGTGTTCAATGGAAAAACACATGGCGAATCAGTTGATGCATTTGGCACCACCAAGAACGCATTAATTCGACAATTTAGTGATTTCGTGTGGACACTGAAAGACGTCAATGAACAAGCAACCAATCGCATTGAGCAATGAGCACGCGAGTGACTGACATCTACCACTCACTACTTCCTCTACCACCACCTAACACTGACCTTTGAATTATGGATAGAGAAATAGATGTAGTTTCAATATGTGTGTTTTTTTTTTTTTTTTTTTTTTTTTTGTGTGTGTGTGTGTGGATGTACTACAAGTGTGTTTTTTTTTTTTGTGGATGTACTAGTACTATGTGGTTTTAATTTTTGAATGGATGTATTATTTGTGAATGGTGAACTTTCAAATGTGTCTTGACAACCCTTAAAAAAATCCTAACACTGTTGTAATGGATGCATTTTGGAGTGATACATATTGTTTCCTCACAAAAACACTGTCCACTTGGAAAATAAAAATAATAATAAATGTTTATTTTTCAAAACAGTTGCAATAGATACAATAGCAATAGGAACCACAATATCCTACAATATGAACAGGGCTTTAGGACTTAATTGCGAAAAAATATGAAAATAAAAATCTACATATGAAACATGGCTTTAGGCCTCAATATCCCTACATATCCTACAATGGCTTTAAGTTCAACTGCAAAAACATGTGAAATTTTCATATATTATCACGTGTTCAAAATTTACATAGCAAAATATTTAAATAATCTTATATGGTTATGAGACAAGTTGTTATTAGTAGTAACTATTTTTCATCATTATTTATTTCTAAAAAAAACAAAAGTCAAGAAATATCCTTCTATGAGCAACATCAAATAGTAAAATAAATTTCACATCATACTATAGAAATCATGACTAAAATCAATCTAAAAACAACAAATAATAAACAACAATATGAAAATTGATATGAATCAACTAGGCTA
>NW_021027140.1:0-15270 GCF_004153795.1 Camellia sinensis | reverse complement strand
ATGCTTTCGTGAATGAACTTTCTTTTTAACCTTTATGCAACTTCCATTTTTTATTTTTGTTCAACTGGCGAGTGCATTTGGACGCTCGGCGGGAGGTTGGCCGCTCGAGCGGGAGTCTGTGAGTGGCCGCTCGAGCGGGTGTTTTACGCTCGAGCGGAGACCTGGCGTTAAAGTCCCGAAAATTGTGACTTTTCAAATCACTTTTCACTTCTCTTTTCTCTCTTACTTTTCCAAATCACCATTGTTGAGCCTCTCACTCTAGACTCTACCTTACTCTCTAGGTTTTGATCTAGTAGGAGTGATTTACTTCACCTTGGCCTTTACAAAAGAGTTTGTCGATCGTCGAGGGCTTCATTTTAATCTGAAAATCTCGGGTTTTGGAGCACGTTGGGTTGTGTCGTTCTTCTCCTTTGGGACTCCGAATTGAGGTAGGGATAACCTACTCCTCTCTATGGGTTTTGTCTTTAAAATTTTGGATTTTTGAGATGTATGGGTCTTGGTTGGGTAATTTTGTGAAAGTTTGGGGTTTTTTGTGTAATTTTACAAAGGTTGGGGTTTTATTCATAATAAACCTAGATGCATGTTGGCATGGAAAATGGAATGATTGGTGAATCATTGATGAAAATGGGACCTAAGGGTTGAATGGTAATTATGGAAAATGGCCAAATTACATTGTTTAATTAATTGGGATAATTAATTGGTGAGAAAAGAGGAAATGAAATGTTGATGAATACCCATTTGTGCATTTATTTCTGTATTAGAAATAACTGCTTTGGGCTATCGGTGGAGGAATAGTCGAGATTGTTGTAGACAATGCATGATGATTACGTAAACGGGAAACTAATCAATGAATGTGTCAGGAACTTGATGGCTGATAGAATACATTAATTGTGTGTATTGTGTGATTGTATATATAGAACCAATGTGTTTATATACGTTATGTGTAGAGGAGGAGATAGGGATGTACTCCGCGGTTTAGGGGAAGATAGGGGATGTACTCTAAACCGGATAGGTATTGGGAGGAGATAGGGAAGAACCTCGTAGACAGAGCTCATATGCTTGTCTAGAGATTAGAGCTCATATGCTTATCTTTGTGAAGTGTGGATACAGCTTGTATGCTTATCTGTGGATATTGTTGATATACATATCTGTTGTGAAATGTGGATACAGCTTTGAGCTTATCTGTGGATATTGTTGATATACATATCTGTTGTAGAGTGTGGATACAGCTTGTATGCTTATCTGTGGATATTTGTTGATATACATATCTGTTGAGAATGTGGATATAGCTTTTATGCTTATCTGAATGTGAGATATAGTTTATACATATCTGTGGAAATGATGATAGAGCTAGCAAGCTTATCTATTGAAAAAGGGAAAATGAAAAGTAATTGGGACTTGTAAGTCGTTGACATAAATATGTAATTTATGTGATTGTATCAGTGTAGTCCAACTATCAATTGCTAATGTTTTAGTCATTTTCCCATGGTTGGTTTAGTGTTATTTCTACTGGGGCTGTGGCTCACCCCTAGTATGGGAATATCATTTCAGGTACAGGAAGCATGCCACCTCCAAGGACATAGCTTGGAAGGTAGAGTGCGGACATATTGTAGTTGTTTTAATTTTGTGTATTACATGTAACTCAAGCCAAGGCTTAATGTGTAACGAGGTTAGTACTTTTGTGTGAAACCAAGTGTTAACTTGAAAGCTGTAAGCCCTAGGGCATTTGTTTTTTGTTACATGTAATACTTAAGTAATGAAACTCATGAAATAAGGGGATGTGGTTAGTTTAATGTTATTATTTTTTGAGGGCGTTACAGTTGTTGTTCTTGTTCCACAAAAAAATCGAGTCAGATCGAGTCGTTGTGAGGTTGGTGGCATGGCATTCTCATCATGTTGGGGATCATCTATTCTGGCATTTGAACTTTGCAACAACCAAAGCCACCACCACCAACTCAGGTAAAAGTGGTGTACTCTAAATCACACTGATATTTTTGTTTTCTATTTACCTACAGTCTGATCTTGAAAGCTTTTGAAAATTTTTGTAAGCAGAGCTCAAAAACTATATGACCGGCCACTGATATTAGTATTTTTGCAACTATTATGTTCTTATCATGGAGTATATAGCAATAAATCTAATTTGTGCCAACTTCTAAAAATTATAGAGCAAATAAGCACTAAAAACAGAACCACCACCAAAATGTCCTCCTTTGGAGTCGGAGTGACAGTGTCTTACTTGCGTATGCGGTGGAGAATACTGAGGCGTGTGTTTCAAACGTTTTTGCTTGCAAATTACTTCATATAAACTATCTATCACAAATAATAAAATTACTTCAGTTATGTTGCCAACAATATCAATCTCATTTCATACTCATTGTGAAAAGTAGACTTGCATCTCCCTTTCCTCAACCTATTAATTCATGCCAAAGTGGGATATCCAAATTCTATGGTGTTTCCTTCACATAAGACTTAATAGTATAGGTTCCATCATCTTAGATATAATGGTTCCAAGTGAACATAAAAAAGAGGAAACAAGATGAGGATATACCTGTCTATGTAAATTGATCAAAATTATCACCTCATAGTTTAACGTTGCATAACAACATAGGTATCATATTTGAGGATAAAGATTTAGCCTTCTACCGGTTGACACTAAGGTCGGCATGCAGAATTTGGAAAGGCTTGTTTATGACTGTAAGTTAGTAAAAATCTTTGAGTTGGATACTTATTGTTTGAGGTGGTTTGTTGACGTTGAATAGGGTTGGAGGATGTCCAAGTTCGCTTTTTTGTCTTTTGTTCTGACGCATGACTATCTGAAAAGTTCAAGGAACAGAATGTTACAAAATGGTGTGAAAATGAACAATAGAAAAAAGGAATAGAGAGGTGAACCCTCAACTCTGGAGCTTTGTCTGCCAGTTGAAATGGGAGTGAGCTCCGCGTTGCTTCCGGTCATCCTGCCAGATGTCCCTTCTGTCGACCAGTGTGTGTCGCAGCTTCTTGTTCTGCTTTTTTGCTTTTGGTTCCTGCAAATTTTTGAGGGGCTGCCTTCTGTGTTTTTATCCACACCACAAACATTACAGACATAGTTGATGTTGCTTTATAGATAAGTGAGGCAGTATTATGATATCAAATGAGGTAGATATACATATTGATGAGTGTGTTTTGATCATGAGTGAGTAGTGTGTGGCCTTGAATTGTTTTTGACCTCTTTCTCAATGCCAATTCGATGTTTTGAGTCGTGCTTTAGAACTGACAATGTATCATTGATGTTCCCATCAACTTCAAAATGCATGGCTGATGTAAACATTCTAAAAAAAAAAAAAAATAGGGAATCAACTACTGTCAAATTGTAATTGGAGATGCTACCTATTTGATAGTAGTTTTTTTTTTTTGGCTATGAAACCAATAGATCATTAGTGGAAAAAATGTGCTATTTTTCAAGGATCAAAGTGAATAACAAATAATAGTTTTGTAAAGCTTGGAAACAAATACACACTATATCATCATATAAATGAAAAAGTCAATGTCATTTTGATCGAATAAATTGTATGATTAACTTTAGAGTGGATTTTAGTAATATTATTGAGGACCCAATAATTACTTTAAGGATACAAAGTATAATTTCTTAAATAAATTTCAGAATTGATTGTTCCCATAATTAAATTAGAAATGCAAAGTTCAACTGTTATGCATTACAAAAAGTTAATGACAGTAAAAATGTCAATTGCGAAAAATTATAGTAAAATAATGAAATCCAATAATCATTTGGAATAAGATAAGACCATATCCGAAAAACATTATATATTCATTTCTGATTTTTTGCAAAACTGTATATGTGTGCAGGGTAATGACAATCTTTACCTACCAAAAAACAAACACAAACACTGACAAAATCAATCACCTTAAACACCTCCTAATCAAAAAAGCCAACAAACATCTCCTCTGTGTCCACACATGGTCAAGTTACTGTTTCACACGAAGTTAGTTCACATTACGTTCAATTAAATCATTGCCAAAGGCATGATATGTATTCTTATCTCTAATACCTTAAATGAACGGGATATAAACAATTTCAAAGCATGTTACTGGTGAGTAAGATAGTACTTACATATCTACTGCGTTGAGGTGTCTTGATGATTATTCATAGTCCAAATCCAACGAATAGGGAGTCTCTCTTCATCTCGACAATCTATATTGCTGGCAATATTAATGCTAGTCTTCATTATGCTACAAGGATTTTGGGATCTTAAAAATGTACTTAGACACCTTATAATTGCAAAATAGGGATTGGAACATCCGAATTGCCTGCTCTACATCCTTCCTTGCTCTTGCTCATAGAAAAAATTGTGCTTCGTGTGCTCCTTGGGGAGAAAGATGCAAGTCTTGCACCAATGTTGCCCTATGTAAGGCAGTATACACTTAGCTAATGAAAACAATCCCAATATTGTAGTGGTGTCCATTAACCTTGTCAATTAGAGGCTAGCTTTCCCTTGGCTAAGATCAGAAAATTAAGTTTGTCTTGCGAACGATCCAAGACATTCAAGTCATTGTTGATTATAGGCATTCCAAAAAAATGCCATGTCAATCCGCAAGTCATAAAAAAGCTGCTGCTTCAAGAATATGGTTGGTTTTTTCTGATGCCTACATATTGACCTTGCCATGCCATCGGATAATTTTTCACTCCCACATTGATGCAATCTAAAATTCCCAAGATACCCGGAAAGCCACGACATACCCCAATAGCAAGTAATCTAGCAAATACCAGTTGGTGGATGGAGATCTAAGATATTAAGGTCAAAGATTTCGATAATTGAATTGCTAAAAGTGATTTCAATAACTTTCAATGTTGTGCTTTCCCCAATTCGCATTATTTAATCTATCAACTGTCATTGCTTGCCAACGTCCATATGCGAGGCATTTCTAACTTCGCTAAAGTTCATCTTTTGAAGTCAGACCAATCCGAGAATATTGAGCTGTATCTTTTTTTTGAACAAAATATTTTATGTGTCGTTGCTTCAATGGCATGCAAAATTTGCAGATTACAGATCACGACACATTCTTAAAAACGTTTCCAAAATGTTGAAGATGAAGTTAAACTGGATTCACAGCAAAATAATTCGCAACCATCAATCATGGACCCTCTTTTTTGGCACGTATTGTACTTCATTGTCCACAATAAGAGCCACATTTTTTTGTTTTGTTGATCATATTGTTAGCATCTATATCCATACTAGCCATTATATCTTCATAAGACCCCACAAGTGAAATAATTTTTGCATTATCACTTTCATCACGGGAGGATGAAAAAAGAGGAGGATGAAAAATTTAGTGAACAATAAGAAGTTAAAGAAGCATTTATGCTCTGTTCTTCAGTGATAGGTTGTTCTAGATTACAAACGTTGTTTGTTGGGTGTATTCAATTGGTTAATCTATTATTATTATATTAATTATTTATATTTGGGAATAATTAATGGATGGCAAAAAGGAAGGAAAATAAATTAAATGGAGGGAAAACAATAGCAAAGAAATTGACAGAAACAGAAAGGATGGGAAAATATATATTTCTCCGATTATACTGGTGATTGCCTCTTGCTTCGATCAACTGAGCCAGCCGTTCCTCTTCTGACGGTGCCGTTGGATCTGACTTGTTGATGATAGCCCAAAATTCTCCATTGGAGTGTTGGATATTAGATTGGAGTTTTACCTCAAATTTGGTGAACTAAAATGATTCACCATTGAAGATTGCTTCTATAAAACATTAGTTTCCAAAGTGCATGTGGAAAAACATAAAGAGAAAATAATGCTCCTTCCATTCCAAAAATAATAGCTCTCTTTTGGAAAATTTAACTTTTTTTGTAGTACAATTTATTTATCATGAAAAAATAGTTTTCAAAATACTTTAAGATACATTTTTGAGGAAACAATGTCATTAATTACATTAGTGGTTATTGTGTATGATTATTAAAAGTCAAATCAAAAAGGAATCATATATTAATTCATTGAATTTAAAGGAACTAATATGATTGGACAAAAATAAAAATGGATAATGAGGACTAAATTTTTAGGAATCGAGGAAATTAGCTATAAGTACTTATCAAGTAATATTGACAATTTTGAGAAAGCATGGTAGTTGGAATATCTACCTATATCAAAAAAGCCTTGGTTGTTTTCCTTATTTTATAATGAAAGAAGAAAAGTAAATGGTGTATTCACCAAATCGACCGTTGATATTCACCTAACCCCACCCAAACTAAGGGGATTAACCAAACCATTACTATAACCAACCATAGGGAAAAGAATCTGAAGAAAAACTGCACCTATAAGACTAGAGTGGGGTCGGGTCCCTATCGGTCAAAGCATCGTTTTGTCATGGGTGAATGGTTTCTACTATTTGGAAATCGAAATATATGAAGGGTTTTAGTGGGGTGGACGTAAAGTTGGAGCTGGAAAAATGTGCACGCCCTTCAAATAAACCATAATAACCATATACATAACATGCATTTATAAAAGAAAAACGAAATCATTTTGGCGTTATTCATCAGAGTATCTTATTGAAAGACATCCACATGTAACATCCGCAACATCAAAATAATGCCCTAAGGGCTTACATCTTCAAAGGCTAAACACTTGGACCACCAAAAGGCGAATGAGTACAACTCATTTACAAGTTAAGCCCTAGGGCTTGAATGTTACCATGAAATCTCAAAAAAAAAATAACAAAGCTCAAAAACATATAACTAAAGACAAGTCTTCCAAATCCCACAAACATCAAATCCTTCCAGGCTAAGTCCGTGGAGGTAGCTTATCACTCTGAACCCTGAAAATGTATGTTCCATAAAGGGTGAGCCACAGCCACAGTAGAAAAAAATACTAAACCAAGATATAAGCATTGAATAAGCTGTATAGCATTCAAATAGATGGTTAACCCAAGATAATTCAATTTTATCATTAAACAGTCTCATGACACTAATGTCTTAAGACATATTTCACTTTCCAATTATCAACATGGCTCTGAACCTGGCCAACTTACAACAGTGAATTATATATCATATTCACATTAACTTCTAATATCAACAAAACAAATGAGACTCCATTGCTATATCAAAGACACTTCATTACTTCCCCATTTTGATACACATCTTATTTGATGCATTGTATCAATAAATTCATGTAAAAACACTTCAATATAATCAAGCACAACATAAATACTGGTGGCTAATGAGTCCACTCCCCATCTCCTCCAAACAATAATCCGGATGTTTAGAGCGTCCATCCCCTATCTTCCCCTAAACCGTGGATACATTCCCCTATCTCCTCCCAAACACAATATGCATATGCAATGCTCAATTCATACATGTAATTCTTTGTATTAATTCAATAGTCTAAAATTACTTATGAATTAACAAATTGATTTTAGTTTCAATTTTCCCTAATCCGCCATTGCATATGTCTACAACAAGCACGGGTACATATCCTCCACCTGAGAGCCCAAAACAGTATATTCTAGACCTCGCAAAAATAAATTAACCAACAATTCATAGGCGATGTTGATTTATATTTAACCATACTACACCCATTTAATCAATAAATATCCCCAATTCATGGATTTAACCAAATCCCCAATTTCTTAAACTAATACTCAAATCAATGTAGCAATTTCAACTAGGTTTGGCTTTCCCAGAATAATTTCAAAGGTCCCCCCTATCACATAATACCAAACTTAAGAACTAAACATATAAATTGGAGTTAGGAGAAACCATACCTCGAAGACAAATAACCCGTATTGAGAAGATTGAGATGAAGGACCAAAGACCAATCGTGCTCCGCCAAATCCCAAGTTACTCACGATTAAACGAGAAGCCCTCAAGCCCACGTCTAATCTATTTTATAAAGTGATCTAAGGGTAGTAGAGAACCCTACAACTCTAAGTAGATACCGAGATCGAAGGAGAGAAGGGCCATGAGCTTAGAAGGTGGAGAGAGAGAGTACAGCATATTCTTGAGAAATAGGGGGCAAGATTTTATCATTAAGAGAAGGTTAATGAGAGATAAAAGGTGGCAGGTCAAAAAAAGTGCACTACCAAATAAACGTGTGAAGATCCCGGCCTGGATGTAGCAAACCTCAAGAGATAAATAATCGACTCTAACGACGAATCCATAAGACCGCGCCTTACAAGAAATAGAAATGGAAGTTGCATAAAATTAAAAACGGAAGTTTATTCAAATAACCACTACAACTTAAGGATCTATTTGGAAATTAAATAAAAAAAGAAATTCAATTGAAAAAGGAATTGAATAAAAATGAAAGTTGAATAAAAATAAAAACGGAGCTTGCATAAAACTAAAAATTGAAGTTCATTCAGGAAACCACAATACTTTGGAAATTAAATAAAAAAGGAAATTGAATAGAGATGGAAATTGAATAAAAATAGAAGTTGAATAAAAATAGAAATGGACACTGTATAAAACTAAACATGGAAGTTCATTGAAGAAACCACTATACCAAAACAATCTATTTGGAAATTAAATAAAAAAGGAAATTGAATAGAAAAGGAAATTGAATAAAAATGGAAGTGGAATAAAAATAAAAATGGAAGTTGCTTAAAATTAAAAATGGAAGTTAATTCAAGAAACCACTACACCTTAACGAACTATTTGGAAACTAAACAAAAATGGAAATTCAATAGAAATGGAAATTGAATAAAAATGGAAGTCGAATAAAAATAAAAATATAAGTTGCATAAAATTAAAAATGGAAGTTCATTCAAGAAACCACTACACCTTAACCATCTATTTGGAAATTAAATCAAAAAGGAAATTAAAAATAGAAGTTGAATAAAAATAGAAATGGAAACTGCATAAAATTAAACATGGATGTTCATTCATGAAACCACTATACCTTAACGATCTATTTGTATAGCGACCCCGGTCTTTTTCCCATTTGATTATTGTATCCGGACTTAGGTTCCGTATATTCTGTCATTGTATAATTGTTGTTGTCGTCCTTTATTTTCTCATTTGGAGTTATAGGATGTGTTGGGCAGGTTTGTTTCAGGTTGGTTGGGTTCAGAAACCAAGTGTTGCTGTCCAGTTTTTGGGTTGGTCGCTCGAGCGAGGGCTTGGTCGCTCGAGCGAGGGCTTGGTCGCTCGAGCGAGGGTTGTATTTTATGTCTGGTGGCTCGATCCAGCTTTTCTTCGCTCGAGCGATTGCGTCTAGTATAGACCTGAGAGCAGTGTTTCTTCGCTCGAGCGAGATTTTCTTCGCTCGAGCGAGCGAGGCGTTTGTTTTTTTTTCGAGTTTCTCGCTCGAGCGAGAATTCTGTCGCTCAAGCGTGCTCCTGGGTTGCAGACCTGAAGCTTCGAATTGTTGGCTCGAGCGAGGCTTTGTGTGCTCGAGCGAGGATTCTTTGTGTGTGGTCGCTCGAGCGACCACTCCTTCGCTCGAGCGAGCCTGGTTTATTTCAGTTCGCAGCAGCTTCTCCTTCTTCACTTTTTCTCCATCTCTTTTGATTCAAACCCTAGATCTGGCTCCCTCTCTCTCTACACACACCTTCTCTCTAGGGTTTCATCAAGGTATAGTGGTTTCTTGAATGTATTTCCTTATTTAATTTTATGCAGTTTCCACTTCTATTTTTATTCAACTTCTTATTTTTTTCAATTTCCATCTCTATTCAATTTCCTTTGTGTATTTAATTTCCACTTTTATTTTTATTTAACTTCCATTTTTATTCAATTTCTTTTTCTATTGAATTTCTTTTTTTGTTTAATTTCCAAATAGATCGTTAAGGTGTAGAGGCTTCTGGAATGAACTTCAATTTTAATTTTATGCAACTTCCATTTTTATTTTTATTCCTTTCGTTTTTATTCAACTTCCATTTTTATTCAATTCCTAAATAGGAAGTTCAATTTCCAAATAGGGCATTAAGCTATAAAGATTTCTTAAATCAACTTGCGTTTTTATATTTAACTCTTTTTTATTCAACTACCATTTTTATTCAATTTCCTTTTCTATTCAATTTCCTTTTTTATTTAACTTGCAAATAGATCGTTGATGTACAGTGGTTTCTTGAATGAACTTCCATTTTTAATTTTATGAAACTTCTATTTTTTTTTTTCAACTTCCATTTTTATCAATTTTTTTTTTCTATTAAATTTCCTTTTTTATTTAATTCCAAATTGATCGTTAAGGTGTATTGTTTTCTTGAATGAACTTCCATTTTTAATTTTATGCAACTTCCGTTTTTATTTTTATTTCACTTCCGTTTTTAGTGAGTTTCCTTTTCTATTCAATTTCCTTTTTTTTTTTAATTTCCAAATAGATCGTTAAGGTATGGTGGTTTCTTAAATGAACTTCCATGTTTAATTTTATGCAGTTTCCATTTCTATTTTTATTCGACTTTTATTTTTATTCAATTTCGATCTCCATTCAATTTCCAGTTTTATTTAATTTCCAAATAGATCGTTAGGGTTTAGTGGTTTCTTGAATTAACTTCCTTTTTTAAATTTGTGCAACTTCCATTCGTATTTTTATTCAACTTCCATTTTAATTCAATTTCTTTTTCTATTCAATTTCCTGTTTTATTTCATTTCCAAATAGATCGTTAAGGTATAGTGGTTTCATGAATGAACTTCCATATGTAATTTTATGCAGTTTCCATTTCTATTTTTATTCAACTTCTATTCTTATTAAATTTCGATCTCCATTCAATTTCCATCTTAATTTAATTTCCAAATAGATCGTTAAGGTATAGTGGCTTCACATCAATTTTAGGTTCAGGTGATAAGCTACCTCCAAGGGCTTAGCTTAGAAGGATTTGGCTTTTGAATTCTGAAGACTATCTTTAGTTATGTGTTTTTATTTGATAAATAATCAAGCCTAGGGCTTTATTTGTATTTGAGTTAGAACTCATATTTTGTGTCCAAGTATTGGCTTGGAAAGATGTAAGCCCATAGGGCATTTAATTTGATATTACATGTAATGTTTTTATTTAGTAATACTCTGATGAATGAGATAATGAATGGTTTTCTTTTAATATTGCATGTCAATGATATATATAATGGGTTTATTTTGAGGGCGTGACAACTTGGTATCAGAGCGAGGTTTGAATACTTTGGGTACGTGGGAAGTGATTAGTATCACAATGGGTTCGTCTCGTTTGATAGAGACCTAGTGTAAGGTATAGTGGTTTCATGAATGAACTTCCATGTTTAATTTTATGCAGTTTCCATTTCTATTTTTATTCAACTTCTATTTTTACTCAATTTCGATCTCTATTCAATTTCCATTTTTATTTAATTTCCAAATAAATCGTTAAGGTGTAGTGGTTTTTCTTGAATGAACTTCCATTCTTAATTTTATGCAACTTTCATTTTTGTTTTTATTCCACTTCCATTTTTAATCAATTTCCTTTCCTATTCTATTTCCTTTTCAATTTAATTTCCAAATAGATCGTTAAGGTATAGTGGTTTCTTGAATAGACTTCCATTTTTAATTTTATGCATTTTCCATTTCTATTTTTATTCAACTTCTATTTTTATTCAATTTCCATCTCCATTCAATTTCCATTTTTATTTAATTTCCAAATAGATCGTAAAGATGTATTGGTTTCTTAAATGAACTTCCATTTTCAATTTTATGCAACTTTCATTTTTATTTTTATTTTTATTCCACTTCCATTTTTATTCAATTTCCTTTTCTATTCAATTTCATTTTTTATTAAATTTCCAAATAGATCGTTAAGGTGTAGTGGTTTCATGAATGAACTTTCATGTTTAATTTTATGCTGTTTCTATTTCTATTTTTATTCAACTTCTATTTTTACTCAATTTCCATCTCCATTCAATTTCCATTTTTATTTAATTTCCAAATAGATCGTTAAGGAGTAGTGGTTTCGTGAATGAACTTCCATTCTTAATTTTATCCCACTTCCATTTTTATTTTTATTCCGCTTCCATTTTTATTCAATTTCCTTTTCTATTCTATTTCCTATTTTATTTAATTTCCAAATAGATCGTTAAGGCATAGTATTTTCTTAAATAGACTTCCATTTTTAATTTTATGCAACTTCTATTTTTGTTTTTATTCAACTTCCATTTTTATTCAATTTCCTTTTCTATTCATTTTCCTTTTTTATTTAATTTCCAAATAGATCGTTAATGTATAGTGGTTTCTTGAATGAACTTCTATGTTTAATTTTATGCAGTTTTCATTTCTATTTTTATTCAATTTCCATCTCCATTCAATTTCCATTTTTATTTAATTTCCAAATAGATCGTTAAGGTATAGTGGTTTCTTGAATGAACTTTCATTTTTAATTTTATGCAACTTCCATTTTTATTTTTATTCCACTTCCACTTTTATTCAATTTCCTTTTCTATTCCATTTCCTTTTTTATTTAATTTCCGAATAGATCGTTAAGGTATAGTTGTTTCATGAATGAACTTCCATGTTTAATTTTATGCAGTTTCCATTTCTATTTTTATTCAACTTCTATTTTTACTCAATTTCCATCTCCATTCAATTTCCATTTTTATTTAATTTCCAAATAGATCGTTAAGGCGTAGTGGTTTCGTGAATGAACTTCCATTCTTAATTTTATGCAACTTCCATTTTTATTTTTATTCCGCCTCCATTTTTATTCAATTTCCATTTCGATTCTATTTCCTTTTTTATTTAATTTCAAAATAGATCGTTAAGGTATAGTGGTTTCTTTAATAGACTTCCATTTTTAATTTTATGAAACTTCTTTTTTGGTTTTTATTCAACTTCCATTTTTATTCAATTTCCTTTTCTATTCAATTTCCTTTTTTATTTAATTTCCAAATAGATGGTTAAGGTATAGTGGTTTCTTGAATGAACTTCCATGTTTAATTTTATACAGTTTCCATTTCTATTTTTATTCAACTTCTATTTTTACTCAATCTCCATCTCCATTCAATTTCCATTTTTATTTAATTTCCAAATAGATCGTTAAGGCGTAGTGGTTTCGTGAATGAACTTCCATTCTTAATTTTATGCAACTTCCATTTTTATTTTTATTCCGCTTCCATTTTTATTCAATTTCCTTTTCTATTATATTTCCTTTTTTATTTAAATTCCAAATAGATCGTTAAGGTACAGTGGTTTCTTTAATAGACTTCCATTTTTATTTTTATACAACTTTTTTTTTTGTTTTTATTCAACTTCCATTTTTATTCAATTTCCTTTTCTATTTAATTTCCAAATAAATCATTAACGTATAGTGGTTTCTTGAATGAACTTCCATATTTAATTTTATGCAGTTTCCATTTCTATTTTTATTCAACTTCTATTTCTATTCAATTTCCATCTCCACTGAATTTCAATTTTTATTTAATTTCCAAATAGATCATTAAGCTGTAATGGTTTCTCGAATGAACTTCCATTTTTAATTTTATGCAACTACCATTTTTATTTTTATTCCACTTCCATTTTTTTTTCAATTTCCTTTTATATTCAATTTTCTTTTTTATTTGATTTCAAAATAGATCGTTAAGGTATAATGGTTTCTTCAATGAACTTCCATTTATAATTTTATGCAGTTTCCATTTTTATTTTTATTCCACTTCCATTTTTATTCAATTTCCATTTTTGTTCAATTTCCTTTTTGATTTAATTTCCAAATAGATCGTTAACGTATAGTGGTTTCTTGAATGAACTTCCATGTTTAATTTTATGCAGTTTCCATTTCTATTTTTATTCAACTTCCATCTCCATTCAATTTCCATTTTTTTTTAATTTCCAAGTAGATCGTTAAGGTGTAGTGGTTTTTTTAATGAACTTCTATTTTTAATTTTATGCAACTTCCATTTTTATTTTTATTTCACTTCCATTTTTATTCAATTTCCTTTTCTATTCGATTTCCTATTTTATTTAATTTCCAAATATATCGTTAAGGTATAGTGATTTCTTGAACGAACTTCCATGTTTAATTTTTCGCAATTTCCATTTTTATTTTTATTGAACTTCTATTTTTACTCAATTTCCATCTCCATTCAATTTCCATTTTCATTTCATTTCCAAGTAGTTCGTTAAGGTGTAGTGGTTTCTTGAATGAACTTCCATTTTTAATTTCATGCAACTTCCATTTTTCTTTTTATTCCACTTCCACTTCCATTTTTATTCAATTTCCTTTTTTATTTAATTTCCAAACAGATCGTTAAGGTATACTGGTTTCTTGAATGAACTTCCATGTTTAATTTTATGCAGTTTCCATTTTTATTTTTATTCAACTTCTATTTTTACTCAATTTTCATCTCCACTAAATTTCCATTTTTAATTAATTTCCAAATAGATCATTAAGGTGTTGTGGTTTCTCGAATGAACTTCCATTTTTAATTTTATGCAACTTCCATTTTTATTTTTATTCCACTTCCATTTTTTTTCAATTTCCTTTTCTATTCAATTTTCTTTTTTATTTAATTTCAAAATAGATTGTTAAGGTATAGTGGTTTCTTGAATGAACTTCCATTTTTATTTTTATTCCACTTCCATTTTGATTCAATTTTCGTTTCTATTCAATTTCCTTTTTTATTTAATTTCCAAATAGGTCGTTAAGGTATAGTGGTTTCTTGAATGAACTTTCATGTTTAATTTTATGCAGTATCCATTTCTATTTTTATTCAACTTCTATTTTTATTCAATTTCCATCTCCATTCAATTTCCATTTTTATTTAATTTCCAAATAGATCGTTAAGGTGTAGTGGTTTCTTGAATGAACTTCCATTTTTAATTTTATGCAACGTCCATTTTTATTTTTATTCCACTTCCATTTTTATTCAATTTCCTCCTCTATTCAATTTCATTTTTTATTTAATTTCCAAATAGATCGTTAAGGAATAGTAGTTTCATGAATGAACTTCCATGTTTAATTTTATGCCGTTTCCATTTCTATTTTTATTCAACTTCTATTTTTACTCAATTTCCATGTCCATTCAATTTCCATTTTTATTTAATTTCCAATTAGATCGTTAAGGTGTAGTGGTTTTTCTTGAATGAACTTTCATTCTTAATTTTATGCAACTTTCATTTTTAATTTTATTCCACTTCCATTTTTATTCAATTTCCTTTCCTATTCTATTTCCTTTTTAATTTAATTTCCAAATAGATCGTTAAGGTATAGCGGTTTCTTGAATTGACTTCCATTTTTAATTTTATGCATTTTCCATTTCTATTTTTATTCAACTTCTATTTTTACTCAATTTCCATCTCCATTCAATTTCCTATTTTAATTAATTTCCAAATAGATCATTA
>NW_021027139.1:1276684-1306868 GCF_004153795.1 Camellia sinensis | reverse complement strand
TCGCATCCACAACAACCAGAACGGTGTTTTTTGAAGATGTTGCAAATGCTCATCTTTCAGTTTTGACATGCACCAGCTTCACAATTCCGCAATGTTGGAACGGTCAGCAAAATGTTGGTTTGTTTTGTTTCAGTCGTTGTTGAGGCTCATATTCAGCTTCTTTCCTTTACGGGCATCTTTGCCCTAATGCGTTACATTCTGTGAACAGAGTTTGAGACCGCCGTCTTTTTTACCAGCTTCTAGTCCCTTTACCGCTGTACTTTCGCCTTGGAAGCCTGACTGTGGTGTCCGTTTATTTGAGCCTTCCTGAAAAAAATGCCACCAAAATTCAACATTTTTATATAGCAAGCAAGATCTAACTGATAACCGATATGTGAATTATTGTACTTTAATAGCATTACATAACAATTTGCATGTCAAGTAATGTTTGTGATGTGACTAGTGTCACTGAGAAAAGTACTTTGAACCGTAACTGTGACAAATTACCCGGCATACATTCACGGCATGTTTTCTAAATGTGTACTAGAAGTACCTGGACGTAACTGTGACATAATTAGCGCCCACAATTCATGGGGCAATTGAACTGTAAATTACGTGCACATCAATCACGGTGAGCCTATGGTGTTTCCTCAAATGGTGACTGGAGAAATAATTTACGTTATAACCCGGGGTGATCAACATCTCACGGGGCAACATCAAGCCATTTTTTTCAAATGTGGACTGAGAAGTACTTGACCGTAACTGTTGACAAATTACGGGCAACTACATTCACAGCATTGTTTCAAATTAACTGACAAGTATTGACGTAAAATGTGACAAATTACGTGCACAACATTCATGGCCATCGACTGTGACAATTACCGCACACAATTCACTGACCAATGGTTTTCACAATGTGATGAGAAGTACTTGATTAACACTACCTTGGCTCAAAGATTAGTTGTTCAACACATTTTAAAAACTTGGCCAAATTCTTAGGTTGTTACATTATTTCCCTTGCAACATTTTTTAATTTACCTTATGTTGTGTTATGCCTTTTTTGTTTGTAATTAAATAGTTATAAATGTTATAATGTTATCATTAAATTCTTCTATTTTATTTATTTATTTTTCTGTTTTTAAAAGTCATCAAAACATATGCATCCTTTTTCTGAATTATTAGGACTCCAGTTTTGGTTGTTGACTTTTGTCGCAAGTTCTTAGTTTCGAAAGGTTTATTTTGTAATTGTGGCTTGCCAGCAAGGATAATCAGTCCATTATAAAATGTTAATTTCACCAATTATCAGACGATTGTGTTTTAGTTCTTTCAGGCCTCAATGAAGAGGACTTTTACTGGTGGCTTTGTTAGGAAGAATTAAAGCAACAATGATAACATGAAGACAGTGTAGTATTCATTAAGCAAAATCAAAGACTTACAAAAAGATCCGAATCAGCCTCGTAGAGGTTTACAGCAACAAGGCTACTGAAAAACTAACTCCTATGAATGAAATGCAAGTGCAGGATTAAAGTACGGAAATGTAAAGAAACAAGAAATGTAAAAACTGGAAAAGAAATAAAGTAGAATAAAACTGGTTTAATGGATTTGAGTCTGGGGCTTTTTTCTGGGGCTTCTCTGCTATTTATACTTTCTCAGGAATCAACCATCGACTGCACTTCTAACCATCTGAAACCGCTTTCTCCATGATCGCTGATCATGTTCCTTAATAGTTAGCTCTATTATGACACTAACCTTGCAGTTAGGCTTCCCTCATGAATTTTGATTTAAATGTTGAGTAACCGTTGAAGCACATACTTTGCTCTCTTTGTTGATCCATGTACTACCAGATCTTATGAAACCAAATACTAACTGCCACGTGTTACGATGCCGATCGTAGGTTTGATTGTCTTTCCCTGTATTACCCTCAAACCTGCCACGTGTTAAACTGTGATTGGGTTTTTAATGCGATGCGAAAAACCGATCTAAACCAACATGAATTCCAAAAATGTGATGACATTATAATGAGGATCATTCAGACATTTGTTCCAGATAAGTCGGCTTTCATGATTGGTGGTAAACACATTGAGCTTATGAGCATCGATATGCAACTAATATTTGGAATTCAAGATAATAAGAAGAGTTTAGATGTGTCACATGGGCCAAGACTCCCGACTGACTTCATCCAACGAAGGTGTCCCAAAATAGCACGCATAAACTTGAAGACCATTAAGGAACTATTAATGGATGCATTACTCGGGGACACTACTCAGGATCACCAGGATGTAGCAAAGTTACTGAGTTTGCACTTGTGTGGGAAGTTATTCTTTGCTACTTCAGGAGAGATCGTGGGATGGGGGTTCATCCGGGTTGTAGAGGATCTAGACAACATGAAAGCATATGATTGGGCTGGAGCAATCTGCACAACTTTGATGGAGTCAATTAAGGGATTTTACTCTAAGCCTGAGAAAGTTACTGGATGTGTTACTGCCCTACTTGTAAGTGCTCTGTTTTTTTTCCCCCCCCCTCCCAATATAATTTTGTATTTGTTTTGAAAAACTTTCACAGCTGATATTTTTAACCCATGGTCACACAGTTTTGGATATGTAAGTACACCAACTTGATACAAGCAGATCGTGGAGATGGATTTTCGAGGTTTATGAAATGGAATATCAGCAAGTTGTTCACAAAGATAAGAGCAGTGGACATTAAGCAGCCAAATGATGTGAAAGTACGATTTTCTGTACCGTTAGAGTAAGTATTAGATGTGCCAATTTACTATTTTTGATTTTTGATTTTTAAATTGTTTGCAGGTTGTGGTAGGAGATTTGCACATCAGTCATTCTGAACGGCGCTTCATGAAGACAAAAGACGTTAAACAAATTAGAGCAAAGGCCGAATGTTCAAAGCGCAGTGGGATTGGTGCTAAAAGTAATGATCAATGTGCTCGGGGTGCATCTATGTCTGAAGAATACCAAAGAGCACTACTTGATATTGGTGTGCTTAAGATAGAAGTAGTACGTAAATCTGATGTCATATTTGTATTACAGACAAAACTGGTAACAATGGGGGCAGCGTACAAAGAAAAATGTGCCAAGTTAGAACAAGAAATCACAATGAACAATAAGCAGAAGGAATGAGACATTGAAAGGATGCAGCAGCTAGTGGATGAACTTCATGACAAAAACGCGAAGCTCGTGGAACAGTTGGAGGAGTATGCAGTCCATGAATACACCCAAGTAGTTGCTCGTGTACAGGAGATGAAGCAAAGTAATGAGGAAATGTACCACTGTGACGCAAACGTACTTGCCATTATGCCATTGTCAACATTGTTTCCATCTGATGTGAATGAGAAGACAGAGTTGCAAGGGGTGGATACTCATGTGACTCCGATCAACAACATTGGGCAAATGGCATGTGATGTGGATTTAATGGATGGTATTAATCAAAACACTAGAACAACTGCATTGCAAAACTCGCTTGTGAAAAACATTAAAAAGAAAAATAGGAAGGAGCATAAACTACCAGAGTTTGAATATCCACTGGTTTTGGGGAGGCAGATGAAACCATCTGATAGTGGTGTGGTCAATGAGGGTGAGTGTGACAGTAAACAAGAAATAGAAGATGACATCATTGAGGTTGACAACATTGCAGACCCAGATAGGACATTTTCTCGGTTCGACTTAACTAATCATCTACCAATCTGGAAGTTGTTATCAATGCAAGAGAAAGACAAGCTTAAAGAAACATATGAGAAAGGGGGTGACAGGTAGGTTATGCAACTTGCTCTTATCATTATGCATTTGTACATGAATTTATTGTTCAAAAAATGTATTGTAGTGTGCAAAGTCTGGACTGGACCGCATGTGTCCAACTCTGTGTCTTTCAATGACATACGGGCAATCGTTAAGGGGCTGACATTACGAGGCAATGTAAGTATGGTATTTCTAATTACTCGTCAAACTTTTGAAGCTTCTTCACATAGAATGCAATTTACATACATGTATACAAGGGAAGGAAAAATAAAAATTGTTTTCTTTTTCACGTAGGTCATTGATGCCTACGCGGAAATGCTGATGTACTAGCAGTAGATAAAGTCGCCTAAATCAGCAGATGACGAAAAATCTTACATTTTCAGCACATTATGTTTGGTAAGACATGCAACTGAAGAAATGAATATTGTCATTTTTAGTTTGTCATTTTAAATTTTCAAAATGAATGTCTGCAGCCTACGATAAGAGATGTGGCCGAAAATGTACGTGACAGGTACTTGGCATTGTGTGCCCCGCATGCCCTAAAGGCCAGATACATTCAATTCCCAATCCACTTAGATAACCATTGGACACTAATGGTTTATGACACTGAGGGGTTTTGGTTGCATTGCAACTCTATGAAACCAAGACGTGGAAGGGAAGACAAGCATTACTAGGAAGCGTCGTTGCTGGTTAGTAAACATCAATTACTTTCTTGCAGTGATATTTGTATTTTATTTTGGACAACAATACTAATTATTGTAATATAAATTTGACAATAATGTAGAAATCCTACTTTGAGGATTACATAATCGCAGACTAAATGTGGGCACAGTTGAAACACAAGACTTGGTGAAAGAGCTTCTAGTGGTTGATTATTGTCCACAACAAAAACCAGACTCGTAAGTTTGTTATGTTTCTTTGCAACGTATGCCATTCATGTTTCCGTACATTGCACGTGGTCTCTTTTGACATTGTTACTAATGACTTAAATTTTCATAATAGAAATGATTGTGGAATTATAGTATGCTTCATTATGAAGCAACTTGTGCGTTACCTAGATGTTGACAAGTCAATGGGAGGGGAGAGCTGCAGAACAATGCGAGCTGGTATGGTGAAGTCATTTGTGAATGACAGGAGAAGGTCATTTGTGGCTGACAATTGACTATTTATTGATGGTGGTATATAGGTGCAGATTTGATATTTTGGGTATATAATCACACTGTTTTTGCTTTGGAATGGTATTAAAAGCTTGCTGGTACAGGAAAAATTGGAAGTTTTTGATGTTTTTCGTAGCATTGTGAATATAGATTACTGATTAGTGTATTTTGTTTTGGGTATAGGCAACAATGGTTAATTGATTTTTTTGGGAATGCACTTTATTTTGTTAATATGGCTTTATGTGTCATTCAGTAATGTCAAAAGGAATTTAAGGGCAGCACGAATATTGGCTACATAAGTGTGAATCAGGTTGCATAAATGTGAATGTAATTGGTAATGCCACTCATAATGTGAGGTGAATGTGAATGGTAATGCCATAAAACAATGTGGGTTGTTCATTTCTAATACACAGATTGTGTTTGTGAATGTATGGCAATGTTTGGTACTTGTATTAGGAAGTGTGAAATTGCAAATGTAAAAGTGGTTGACTGAGGGTGAAGTTGTATGTAAATGTGATGGTGATTGTGACAGTGAATGCGAATGTGAATAACATAACATGTTTGGTTGTGTACCTGTAACACCCAAAAAGTAAATGTGAATGTATCACAGTGTTTTGCAATTTTTTGCAAATGTGAAATACAAATGTGAATGTGGTTATGTGAATGAGAATGGTTATGTTTATATGATGGTGAATGTGAAATTGGATGTGATTGTGGATGACATAACAGGTTTGGTTGTATACCTGTTACGCCCAAAATGCAAATACGAATGTATGACTGTGTTCTGCACTATTTTTGCGAATGTGAAATACAGATGTGAATGTGGTTGTGTGAATATGAATTATTATGTTTATATGATAGTGAATGTGAAATAGGATGTGATTGTGTTTGTTACAAAATAAATGTCTTCTCACATACAAGGCCAGCGTGCAACACATTTTGTCTAACGTATTTTGCAGGTCTGAAACATACGTTTGCATGACCAAATAAGTAAACATGTAACAGCAACATATGAATGAGACAGTGTGAAAGAAAAAATAGCTGAATGATCAATTGTAAACAGTGTCTTCACTTATTAAAATCTATCACCAATTGGCTTCGATACATGCTACTAAAATAATACGATGCTGCTATTCAAAACAAATTACAAAAGTGAATGCTAAATGCCTATTACTAAATTGGTTCTTTACATGTCTTTCGATTGTGACTGCTCATGCGCCCACATTGACCGCACCTAATCTGACTTAGTTTCTCTCCCCGAGATGGTATTTGATTCTTCTTGGGTCGCCCTGGAGGACGTTTAACTACCGGTGGATATATGATGAAATTATCTTCTGAGAAGAAGGGTTTGTCAACTGTTGGTATTGGCTGAATGTATCCAGAATAAGCGGCTTTATACTAATCAACAGTGAAAAATTGTTCAACAAATGTACTGAAATCCCTTCAACTACTCTGTATTGCAACCACCGCATGTGCACATGGGAATCCGGTCAATTGCCACTGGAAGCAAGAACATGAACGCTTGCCAACGTCTACCAACACCGTCGAAAATGAATAGACCTCATATATATCTTCATTTGACTGGCTAACAATCCATGTGCAACCAGTGGAGTACGCCTCCCTAACACGGCTTTCCATTTTTAGACAAAGTAACCCATTCCAATTAGTAGCCAAAACTTTACGCTCAGCCCTCATAGTCATTGTTTGATTTCTGATTATATCAACCAACCTTGTAATTGGATAATTACGGGCGTCAAGCATCCATTTATTAAACGATTCTGCAGCGTTCGAGGTCATCTCCCCATACTGTTTGCCCCTATTCACATTATGAAAACATAATGAAAATACTATCACATATTGGGTACTTACAATGTTAGCACATGTAAGTCTTGTACGAACCTGAAATATGCATTGGCCCAATGCTTCGATGGCATATCTTCCAAGAAATTATTTATTCCAGATCATCCTATTCCTTTTAGCTTCTTCCAATGTTGCTGAAACGAAGCCTCGGTTGGAGCATACGCGCATTCACGCAACTTAGCCATTAAACTAAAATGTACACGGTTGTCAACCCATCGTAATTTGTCCCTCAAATTTGCTTAGAGATGTTGTAAGCAGTACGCATGGTGTGCAGATGGGAATACAGCAGGCAGGGATTCAAGCAGCCCAATATTACGGTCCGATACGAAAGTTAATGTGCGAGCACTACTAACAACCTTTGTCAGTTGCTGTAAAAACCAAGTCCAATTTGCAGCTGTTTCAGAGCCAACAATAGCAAAAGCTAATGGGAATAAACCTGGCAGATTCAACAGGTTTACCTTAGATGAAATATTTTTAACAAAGTTTACGTCCACATTAACAATTGTTCATAATTCGAATCGCACCACACACAATGTTAGTTAAATAACATTAAATTGGAAACAATCTTGCAAGTGGGGATCACCCACTACTGTAGTGGACTTAAAAAAAAAAAGGTTAGCCACAATGTAATGCATTACTATATGGAAGTATAAGTAATCATCATAAGAGACATACCTTTGTTGCCATCCTTCCCCGTCACTGCAAGCAAATTGCCTTTAAATCTCCCTTTTAAAAAAGTGCCATCAAGAAACAATAATGGGCAGATATGGTTGAATCCGTCAATTCAAGCTTTGAATGAAATGAAGAACCGCTTAAATCGACCGGTAGACTGCTCAAAATCCAAGTTGACATAACTTCCAGGGTTGTAATGCATAACCTCATCCGCGTACCACCTAAGTTGATCAAATGAAGCATGGTAGTCACCATACACTTCGCCTCTTGCCTTCTCCACACCTAACCATGCTACATGGTAACTAACATTAAGGCCGTACTCCTTTTTTAGCTCAAACATGACGTCAGTAGGATGTGTAAGCGGCTTATCACGTAACCGATCACCGATAACATTGCAAACCAATTCAGAGTTAAGCATGTTATTCTTCCCAGTGCGAACAATAGCACCACAACTATGCAAGTTGTTCAACCTCTTCAAGTAAAAATAACCATTGCATGTTTGAACCCTTCCATATACCAACCATGAATACCCTTTTTGCTCTCGCAATGTGCACACTGTCGTAACCCGAATTGAGTCATTTTTAACAAATTTGAAGTCAAACCCACACTCAGTAGCATATTTGGACAAAACCAAACGGAAAGCAGCAACACCCCCTTCGAAACATTGGCCGACATGACTAATGTCATGTGACCAATCAACTGTCATCAACATTTTCTCACTATGGTGACAATAATTGGCCAACAAATCTACACAAGGTTGGAAGCCTGTAAATGGTTCACTGTCAGGATCCAGATGATTTGCAGACATAGTCCCACTGAATTGAGTACCTCAATTCAAATTATCCACCTCATTTTGCGAGTCAATCACAACGTTGATATGGATAACGCCAATGGACCTTGCAATGGAAAACATGTTTTCCATGTCCATATCATTACACAACATCACTTGATTCTCGTGACACGGTAATTTGTAGGATATTGAAATCAATGATGGTGTCACATCCACCCACCTATCACATAAATTTTGTATCAAACGTTTTAATGTCAACCCATTAACACCCTTGACAGCAACCGTGGATGAACCGAAGGTGCAAAAAAGCATGATGTCCATATCCTGCATAACAAAATGAATGAAACATTAACCGCAGCATACATCCTACAAAAAAATAATCACAACGTCGCCCAACCCACATTTAATCGCATTCAATTTTATATCTGCACAATGACAACCCAAATTAAATAACATACAAAGAGAAGTTAGATTAACATTAATATACATTCCAATAAATTTCATCAACCGATACAATTGTTATATTCAATTGTAAAAAATAGAAACCAAAGGCTTTGCGAAACGAAATGTGACACATATTTCCACAGTAAATACAAGAATCATACAGCACAATACAAAACCCAAGTACTTCTCCATGTGTATGTGAGCTACATTCACATACATTCTAATAGTATCCACAGACAAGCAAATATGACATTGAGAAAAAAAAACATTCGAAAAAAAACCAGATCAACACTCACCAATTGAATAAGCAGACAACTTGATCTCCTTCCCTCAAACAATCTGACTCGAAAGTGGCAAGATGAAACAACCAAACCAGAGCAACACTCACCAATTGAAGACCTAACAGACTCCGCGATCATGGCGCATATCACGGCACCAAACAATATGGAAAGAAAATGGTTAACACATTGCAACCTGTATCAAGGGTATAATAGTAAACTAATTAAATTAAAACACAACAAATGGGACTTAATGGAATACTTTCTAATTTAAATAGGACTTCGAACTTAATAAAAAATTTCTTAGGACTTAGCATAGTATAAGTCTCCTTAATAGGACTTATAAATAATTTTTCCAAATTTTTAAGAAAAATTACTTAAAATATTAAAAAAATTCATTGAAAACATTAAAATACAGAAAATAAAAAAAATTGAATTTTCTGAAAACTTTTTTCTAAAAACCAAAACCAAACAAATTGAATAATTTTTTCGATTTTATTGGATAGTTGAATCAAACTAATAAGTAGGTAAAAATGTTTAATCTTATACTCTATAATTATCTGAAACATTACTATACAAAATTGATAATATTATTAGTTTTAAAAATTGAGAAAAACTGATAATATTCTCAGTTTTACCTCTTATTAATTCAAAAAAATTTAGATATATATAACCTGAATTATCATAACATTTATAAATAAATTTTTTAAATAATTAACTCTATAAACAAATAGAGAAGCCAGGTGTGGGGATATATTTCTGAGTACCAACACGTGGCAAGGTGACACCGATGTGAATGCCAAGGTGCCACGTGTCAAGGTCATAACACTGAGGTTATCTCGGCGTTGCCGAGGTTATCTCTGAAGATATCGGTATTCGAGATAAACGGATAAGGGACAAGAGTCCTAGAATAAAGAGGAGATTTAGCCAAGATAAGGATAAAGCTCTTGGAGAGTTTATCTTTATCTCTTGAAGAGTCCAAGGTAAGTATTGAATTGGAGTCCAAAGAAGTTAGGCTTTTAGTGGGACTAGGATTAAGGTAACTATAAAAGAGAAGCACCCCCGTGAGTCTAAGGTACGCAATTTTATGCTTTGAGCAGTGAGTTTAGCACATGATTATCTTTGAGGGATATACTGACTTGATCGTTGGAGTGCCCCGGGTGGAAGAGCCACCGCTGGAGCCTTTTCTTTGTGTTACAAGTTAACTGAAGCCATCTATTCTGCCAGTGTTCTCTAGCTGATTACTAAGCGGGCAGTGTGATCAGAAAATCACTCACACAATTTGGCACCGTCTGTGGGAAATTAGAAGAATAGATGGCCAGTAACGGATAGAAGGAAAAGATTGGGGACAACACTCCTGCTGGGAGTGGCAGACCTATCGACCTTGATATTGAAGGAGACAACAACAATACAGAAACTCGTGACTAGGGCCACGGAGAGAAAGACGTCAGCTAGGAGGGCGACACTTCGAAGAAGACAGACCAAAACAAGTACTATAACGAAGATAACCTCCAGGTATGGAAGGCTAGGTGCCTGCGGAGGGATGAAGAAGTAAAAGAATTAACAAACAAGTTGGCAGACCTACAGTCGGTCGTCAACTTCATGATGCAAAACAATGTCATACAGCCACCGTACCCGCTGCACAACACGCCGATTCCAGCAACTAATACCCAGAAGGGAGGAAGGAAAACAATCCCCGAAGCCCCTCAGCACACTAGGAGCGGAAGACACTCTCACCGACCTTCCAGGGAAGTCGGACGAGAGGAGCCAAGACGAGAGGAGTCCCGAAGGACGTATCACACGAAGGACCTAGAGCCCAAAGAACATCGGCATGTTCAAAGGCAGGCGCTCTGCTTTGACACGACCCATGGAGAAAGATCAAAATGGGCCCACCACGAGGCCGAAAGTAGTGTGCCAAAAAGATTGAAGTCCAAAGATAGCCGAGCTCCAGGGAAGAGTAAAGAAGACTTGAGAGATTACCTCAAGAGGAAGCAACAGAATGCTGAAGCCGAGGTAACTTCCCCAGTTAAGCCGGAGACACCATTCTCGGTGGAACTAGACAAATTTGAAGCACCAAAGAGATTCAGTATGCCGAGGTTCCAAATATATGATGGTAAGTCAGATCCCAACTTTCACGTTGGACTATACCTGAATTCAATGGCATTATATAGTGGGAATGAGCCGTTGCTCTGCAAAGTATTCCCCTCATCCTTCGGGGAGATTGCATCAGATTGGTTCCATAAACTACCGAGGGGAAGCGTAAAGACTTAGGAAGGCCTGGCCGAGATGTTTGTGGCCAGGTTTGTGACGAACAAACTGCAGCCCTTGAGGGTCGACGCACTGATGGCTTTAAAAATCATCAAGGATGAAGGCCTTAGGGCCTACGTAAAAAGGTACTACGAGGTGTTCAATCGAATACCCGAATGCAACCAAGAGGTGGCAGTCGTGTCTTTCAAGAACGGCCTGAAAGATGACTGCCCACTACGGAAGTCTTTGGCAAAGACATTACCAAAAAGCATGGAAGAACTCATGGCGAGAATCGAGAAGTACACCAGAGCGGAGGAGGATACGTCGAGAAACAAAGAGACAAAGCAGGAGAAAGAAAGCGGCTCGTCGGAGCGAAGCCGAGGTAACAATGGATCGATCAAACAAGAAACGGAATTGAGGGCTAAACAGGCAGTGACGACTGTGTTCCGAATCCCAATTCACAAAGTCCTGGATCAAATACGAAACCAACCCTATTTCAGAGCATCGACAAGAACACCAGGGGAATTTATGGGAAGAAACGTCGGTAGGCGTTGTGCTTACCACAATGAAAAAGGGCACCCAACTCAGGGTTGCAGAACCCTAAAAGCACACTTAGAAGACTTGGTGAGACAAGGCCATCTGAGGGACCTTGTTGATGAGGCCAGGACAAGGGAAGAACATGCAAAATTGCCTCAAGCAACAGCAGCTCCGCCTCCCCTAGCACAGCAACCACAGGCAGGAGGACCACGGGTGGTTAATGTAATTCACTCAAAAGTGAACAAAAATGACATGCAAGGGGAGACCCAGAAGGTAAAACATCTACAGCACGTGAACCAGGTCGGACATAAAAGACCTCGGCCTTAAGAATGCCAGGGACCGACGATAGCCTTTACTGAAGCCGACCTAGAGATGATCCAGCATCCACATAATGATGCCTTGGTAGTATCCCTCCAGGTTGGGGAGTGCCAAGTGAAACGCATCCTGATTGATCAAGGCAGCTCTTGCGACATCATGTATGCTAGATGTTACAAGGAGCTGGGCCTTCATCCTGATGACTTGGAGCAGTCTAATGGCCCGATGGTCGGCTTCAATGGAATGCCAACATGGCCACTGGGCGCAACAAGCTTGAAAGTACAAGCCGGCACTAAGAGGGTCAAGACAGAATTCATGGTGATCGACACGCCCTCGCCATACAACATCATCTTGGGAAGGCCATGGTTGCATGCAATGGGGACAGTTCCCTCAACATTGCATCAACTATTGCGATTCCCAACAGAGCATGGGATAGAGGAAGTTAGGGGCGATTAGCTACAGGCGAAGAATTGCTCCATGGCAGCAATGAAATCTACCTGTAGCGTGCGAGAGCTAGAGAATGCAGAAATTGAAGATAAGGATGCAGAAGTCCTAGAAGACGTCGGCAAAGAACCAGCCGAGAAGAGTGAAGAGGCACTAAAGAAAATCCTCGTCCAGGATGGGGATGAAGAACGCTTCTTTCTTCTCGGCTCGGGCTTAGCCGAAGAAGAGAAAAAAGAGTTGGAAACTTTTTTGAGAGCAAATATTGAGGTGTTCGCTTGGACACCTTACGAAATGCCTGGCATTGACCACGAGGTCACTTGCCACAAACTGAATGTTAACAGGTTGGCCAAACCCGTAATTCAGCGAGCCAGAAGACCGACATTGATACACGTCGAAGCAGTAAAAGAATAAGTAGACAGACTTCTAGAGGCCAGGGCCATTAGAGAAGTACACTACCCAACATGGCTATCCAATACAGTGGTGGTAAAGAAGAAGAACGGTAAATGGAGGGTCTGCGTAGACTTTACCAGCCTCAACAAAGCCTGTCCCAAAGATAGCTTTCCCCTGTCCAAAATTGACCAGCTAGTAGATGCCACTTCAGGGCATGGAAGAATGAGTTTTCTAGACGCCTATAGGGGGTACCACCAGATCGCCATGTACCCCCTAGATGAAGAAAAAACCGCATTCATCACCCCAAAAGGCCTGTACTGTTACAGAGTAATGCCTTTCGGGTTGAAAAACGCAGGAGCAACTTACCAAAGGCTGGTAACCAAAATGTTCAAACACCTGATTGGTCGAACAGTAGAAGTCTACATTGACAACATGGTCGTTAAGACCAAGGAGCCTGAGGGTCATCTCGCCGATCTAAAAGCAGTCTTTGAAATCCTTAAAACATATCGGCTCCAACTCAATGCATCGAAGTGTGCATTTGGAGTTGGATCTGGTAAATTTTTAGGATACCTGGTAACTAGAAGGGGCACCGAGGCCAGCCTAGATCAAATCAAGGCCATCCTAGAGTTGAAGAGCCCGACATTGGCAAAATAGGTGCAGATGCTAACTTGAAAGGCCGCAGCCCTAAACAGATTCATCAGCAGAAGCTCAGACAAATGTAAACCTTTCTTCAACCTGGTGAAGAAGGCCACAGACTTCCTATGGACTGAGGAATGTGAGGCCGCTTTGGCCGACCTAAAGAGGTATCTGACCACGGCTCCAGTCCTCTCAACACCTGAACCTGGAGATGAACTATTTTGGTATTTGGTAGTTTCAGAACACGCAGTAAGTGCAGTGCTAATCCCTGAGGAAAAGGGGGAGCAAAAGGCTGTTTATTACGTAAGCAAAACCTTGGCCAACGCAGAAACAAGGTACCTACCACTAGAGAAATTAATGCTGTCCTTAGTAATGGTTTCAAAGAAGCTGAACCATTACTTTCAAGCGCACAAGATTATAGTGCTAACAGAGCACCCACTGAAGTCCTTGTTACAACAAGGAGACTTAGCTGGAAGAATAGCAAGATGGGCAGTGGCCTTGGGACAGTATGACCTAGAGTTCAGGCCGAGAACAGCAATTAAGGGCCAAGTTTTGGCCGACTTCGTGGCCGAATTCACGCCAGAATCCATCAAACATCGGGCTCCGTTGAGCCAAGATGAACGATGTCCACGCAAACAAGGAGAAGCCCAACCAAAAGCAAAAGAACAAGGAAAGAAAAAAACTCAGACCCTGCAGCATTTACATCGGCGACTCCTTTCGCCTGTTTGTCGATGGGAGCTCAAATCGGCAAGGAGCGGGGGCAAGAGTAGTGTTAATATCTCCCGATGGGGAGATATTGGAACAGTCTATTCGATTAGGGTTCAAGGCCTCAAACAATGAGGCAGAATACGAAGCATTGATTGCAGGACTAAAGCTGGCAGTGGCAGTAGTGGCAGATGAGGTAATAATTTTTTGTGATTCACAACTTATAGTGAATCAGACAACAAGAGAGTTCGCAACCCGAGACGAGAGGATGTCGGCATACGCAAAGGAAGTCATCAGGCTGGCAGCCTTGTTTCGCAACTGTCGACTTCTTCAAGTCAGCCGAGATGATAACAACCACGCCGACGCATTGGCCAACTTGACAAATTCAATACAAACTGGAAAAACAAAGACAATAATGATTGACTATCTGTCAAGCCCGAGCATAGAACAACCGATCACAGAACAAGAAGCAATGTGTGTGGACTTGGGACCAAGCTGGATGAATGCAATTATTACATTCCTAAAAGAAGGAAAGCTCCTAGAAGACCATAAAGAAGCACACAAGGTCAGATTGAAGTCGACAAGATTCAATTTGACAGCGGACGGACATCTCTACAAAAGGTCCTTCACTGGACTCCTTTTAAGGTGCGTACACCCTTTGCAGGTTGAAGATTTTCTATATGAAATTCATGAAGGGATTTGTAGAAGCCACGCTGGGGGCAGATCACTAGCTCACAGGGCCATTACCTAGGGGTATTGGTGGCCCTACATAAAAAAAGATGCAGAAGCCTACGTGAAGAAGTGTGAACAATGCCAAAGGTTCGCACCTTTACCTGAACCCTGTATCCAATCCATGGCCATTTGCCCAATGGGGCATGGATCTCATTAGGCAGTTGCCCTAAGCAATTGGGCAAAGGAAGTACTTGCTGGTAGTAACAGATTACTTCACAAAGTGGATCGAAGCAGAACCTCTTGTCAAAATCTGAGATGTGGACGTCAAGAACTTCATATGGAGAAACATCATCACCAGATTTGGCATTCCAAGGGCAATAGTTGCCGACAATGGAACGCAGTTTGACAGCAAACTTATCAAGAACTTCTGTGCAAAATTCAAGATAAAGAATTATTTTTTAACACCAAGCTTTCCCCAAAGCAATGGGTAAGCAGAAGCATCCAACAAAGTAATTTTGGATGGGATAAAGAAGAGGCTGCGGGCAGCAAAAGGAAAGTGGGTAGACGAGTTGCCCAATGTACTCTGGGCATATCGAACTACGCCGAGAAAATCAACAGGGGAAACCCCATTTGCCATGGCTTACGGCACAGAAGCAGTCATCCCACTGGAGATCGGCATCCCAGGGATCAGAACCCAGGGAGTAGAGAATGGGACTAATGACATACTTCTACCCCGAGATCTAGATCTCTTAGAAGAACGAAGAGAGAAAGCTGCAATTCAGCTCGCAGCATACCAGCAATAGCTTGCTAGAGCTTACAATAAGAGGGTCAATCCAAGGGATTTTCAGGTCGGCAACCTAGTCCTAAGAAAAGTTGTTGGCAACAAAAAAGATCCTAGAGAGGGCAAGCTTGGCCCAAACTGGGAAGGACCCTACAGAATTACTTCGGTATTAGGCAATGGAGCATACCGGCTTGAAGATAATGAGGGCAAAGCATTACCCAGACCCTAGAACACTTGTAATTTGAAATTTTTCTATCATTAGATGTTCCTTGTTATTTTTTTCTTTTTGCCAACGTCATCAATAAAATCTTAATAGGATTTTCCAAGACTTGTGAGTTGATAAAAGATGCATAATGTTGTTTCTGAATAATGAGAACCCAAGTGGAACTTAGGTTCACATTGGGGGCAGAGAGAAGATACAAATGCTTAACGCTTGTTGAAATTTGTTGCAATTTACAAGTTGAAGTTAAGCCGAGATTATTGTTTATCTTCACTTGTTGAAATTTGTAGCAATTTACAAGTTGAAGTTAAGCCGAGATTATCGTTTATCTTCACTTGTTGTAATTTGTAGCAATTTACAAGTTGAAGTTTGTAGCAATTTACAAGTTGAAGTTAAGCCGAGATTATTGTTTATCTTCACTTGTTGGAATTTATAGCAATTTACAAGTTGAAGTTAAACCAAAGTAATGCTTAAGGCTTGTTGAAATTTGTAGCAATTTACAAGTTGAAGTTAAGCCGAGATTATTGTTTATCTTCACTTGTTGAAATTTGTAGCAATTTACAAGTTGAAGTTAAGCCAAGATTATTTTTTATCTTCACTTGTTGAAATTGATGGACAATTTACAAGTTGAAGTTAAGCCGAAATCATTACTTCACACTTGTTGAAATTTGTGGACAATTTACAAGTTAAGTCAAACCAGAATGATGTTCAACATCTGTTAAAAGTTTACAAGAAATTTGTCTATCCGAGGTATGTCACCCTGAGAAGATTGCACAAAGAAGGAAGAGTACATAAGACATGCAAAATATTCTAAGTATATAATCATGCAAGAGCAGTTAGAAGAAAACAAAGATACAAGCATTCACTGAAGGAAAGTTGTGTCAAGCATTCAGTTGAAACAAGGGCACATCGGCTGTAACAACCCTCATCACTGATCACTGATTGACCATTGATTACTGATACTGTTACTGATTACTGCTAAACTGAGACTGACGGAAGTCTGAAACTGATCGATCGACGGTATCTGTTTAAATGCATGTCTATCTGTTTGACTGTTGAACTATCTGTTCATGTTTTAATGTTTAAATTGCGAATTGAAGGCCTTATCGGCGGCCGAACCGGAAACCGATTAGTGTTTTATGATCCTCATAATTAATGCGATTTTATGGTGTATTTATCTGAAAATTGATTAGGTATGATTAAATTAGATTAAATATTGATCAATTGCTTAAGTTGGCCCTATTTACTAAACTCACCCTTAGTGGCCCACTCAATACAATATATTTGAGCCTCATTAGACACGTAGGCAACATTTTATTCAGTCATTTCCTTGCTCTTGCCGACTGGAGAGGGAGAGAAAGCTTGAGTTCATCTCAATATTGCTTAGAATTTGAAGGAAATTGAAGTGTAGATTGCTTAATTGAGCTCCTAGTCTTCCAATTCAAGACCTAAGGTAGAATAACTACTCTCTTGTTCTTGAATATTAAGTGATTCATGCATGGTTCATGTCTAATTGAGGAGCTAAGTCATAATTTAGTTCTAACATGTTGAATTGAAGCTCATTCTATGCATGCATGTTTGTATTGTAGATGTTTGAGTTGTTTTCATGGCAAAATGTTACATGCATGTTCACAATTATGTTTAAGACCATGAACTCATCATGTTTTGAAAAGAATTGGCTCTTTTGGGCTAGTATTAGAAGCTTTGAATTGGTTTGAATTCATGCATGTTTGCATGTTCTCCATGTTCATGAAATTGGTTTGAAATTGGGTTTGAATTAAACACCCTTGGGCTTTGATTTCTCAAATTGAGTTTTGAGTCATGTTTAATTATGAGTTTATAAGTGTTTTCTGGAAATTCAGCCCAAGAGGATCGGTTTTGATGCATTTAAACTTGAGTTTGAGCTTGGAGGTGCAATCTGGGTTTTCCAGATTTTACACTCCCGCTCGAGCGGGGAAATGGGCGCTCGAGCGGAGAATCCGAGCATCCAGTATTTCTCTACACTATTTTACAGTCCGCTCGAGCGGAGGATTGGGAGCTCGAGCGGAATCATGTGTCTCAAGCTCAAGCGGGCGTCGAGCGGAGATTTCACCCATCCAGTACTTTTACAGTACGCTCGAGCGGGAAAGTTGACGCTCGAGCGTGTACCTTTGTTGCATGTCCGCTCGAGCGGGTAATCCTGCGCTCGAGCGGGGCTCTGTTTTTCTGAAAATTCTGAAACTGCTTTTTTAGTACATCTTTGCATCCTCATCCCATCCTAGGCATTCTTAGGCCTAGTTTAAGGCATCTTAATGAGGATATAGGTGTAGAACACACCAAGGCAAATTAGGGATTAAGTTATGATATTTTCCAACTGTGTAGCTTAGTGTGTTCAATCTGTTGACTGTGTAGGGTTGACTTCCGAGGAGACGCTCTAGCTTACTATAGCCCAGAACTCTGTGAGTAACATTTGTGTAAAGATATGTTCAAAATAATTATCTTCTGAACAACTGAACTGTACTGTTTTCTGAACTGATTACTGTTAACTGAATGAATGTATGTCCTATATTCTGAACTGTATTGTGGCATCCTTAGCACCTACTGTTTACTGTTACTGTGACAGAAATCTCTGTCGGTTCCCATGTTGGAACCACTACTGTTTACTGACATGATGGCCATCATTCACTGTTTGGTCTATTAAGACCCGGTCTGTTAAGACCTACTGTACTGTTTAGCTATTGGATGTACCACATACTGTTTAACTATTGGATGTACCACATATGATTGTTATAATCTGTGAAACTTGGAGCAAAGTGCTGCACGGAACTAAGTGCTACAGAGTGAGCCACCTCTAGAGTCTGTGCGAGACACCTCTTGAGTCCATAAGAACTGTACTGTTTTCTGAAATGCTACTGTTACTGTTACTGTTACTGTACTGCTACTGTACTGTTACTGTTACTGTTGCTGCTACTGTACTGCTACTGTACTGTTACTGTTACTGCTACTGTAGTACATATTGTTACCGTTACTGCTACTATACTGACACTGCTACTAGTACTGCTAACGGATGTGCCACGTACGATTACTATGATTTCTAAATGACTGTTACGGCATCAATATGAGCCACAAACTGACTGACCGATATACTGAATCAATGAACTGTTTTAAATATTGAAAAGACATTCATCCTAAACCTCTTTACGTATTATGTTATTCACTGGGCTTTAGCTCACTGCTCATATATATATGTAGGTGTTCAGGCACCGGACCGCTTCTAGGAGCGTCAGGCAAGTTTTTGTTTTGTCAGCCAACCACTGTGCCTAACTGTGAGGTTCTAAGCCGTTCAAGCTTCGGCTTTGGGGTGTTTTAATATTCCCCGTCTATCCCTGTAACTGTTTTGTTTACTGTATAGACTGTATAGACTGTTACTGTACTGTTTAATAGGGATTAGATCCCTGTTCTGAATGATTGTACATGTATGTGTAGACTGTCACAGCTCATTGGACATTGTTTATTTACTGTATTGGCTTCTGCCAGGCCCTGTACTCTGTTTTACTGGATTACTGTTAGGCAGGCCTTCGGTAATCTCGGATTACTGGCCGGTTACGGTGCTAAATCCATAGGGCCGGGTTTGGGTCGTGACATCGGCCATATGAAAAAGCTTACATTGTCTAAGGAAACAAAACAGTACAAAAGACAAGACAGGAAAAACATGAAAATTAAGCTTCATCAACATCAACAGCAACTTGGGTTTGGACCTCGGAAGGTTCTGAAAGAGTTACCTCGGCCGCCTTCTCCTCCGCGATCTCGGCATCAATCTGGGCAAGGGTTTCATCAATGCTTTTGTTGGCTACAGGAACGTCGGAGGATGCCTGCTCCGGGGTAGTTTCCTTGACAACTCCATCGCCCTCTTCATCTTGAGTCAAGTCCAAGAATTGCTCAGTTGAAGGAAGCGACTTGGACGCAGTAGCCTCCTTCGCTTTTCTCACCAAGGCATCGTCCTCTTCCTCATCACCATCTTCAGACTCAGATTCGGCGATGTCTTGACTTGAAGAATGAGCTAGAGGGAATGGAAGAGGAATGGCATCAGCTTTCCTCAAAGGTAAGTCATCTGGAACGTTGAGTTTCTTTAAAAGGGACATCCAACTAAGGGTGAAACCCTTGTTGCATGCCTCCTTCACCTACTGTTCATAGGCATCTGTGACGTCGGCCATGCCTTGGGCATACGCCTTCTCGTCGGCATCTTTTATTTCGGCTTCTTTGGTGGCCAGTGCCTCCTGAAGCTCCTTTTTGGCTTGGACCATTCTTTTCTCGGCTTCTCTCTTCTGAGATTTAGCCACTTTTCTGATAGCCTCAGCAGCCTCAGCCTTCTCTTCGGCATTGTTCTAAGCTTTGATTGCAGCTTCGACTTGGTCTTCCAATTTTTTCATCTTTGATTGTAAGCCTTTATTAGTCTTTTGGAGGGAAGAGAACTCCCTTTTCATCTCGACAAGCCTCTCTCGATTCTCAAAAGACTGCATTGAAAAAGAGTGGGCATACTGAATGGCCTGAAAGAAAACAGAGGTATTAGAGAATATTCAAAGTATGAAATAAAGAGAAAGAAAGAAGAAAATTACCAAAAAGAAGACACTTACCTAAACGGAGTGCTGAAGCATTAGAGCATAGTTCTCGTACTCACTGTACTGGGCGTTTCGCTCCAGATCGCCTAGAAAAAGCAGAGCGGTACTGAGTGTGACGCCGACGTTGATATCATCGGCACTATCACTTGCCATGACAGGCTTGTCTTCCAAAGTAATTGTGGGGGCCTAGGGGGCATCAGATTTTTTTGATCCTGATGTTGTTGTAGAAGAAGACCTCGGCTTTTTTGGTTTTTGGGATTCTAGTGGTTGAGACTCCGAGCGCCTCTTCCCAGCGGAAGGCTGAGATTTATCACTCTCAGCCAACTTTGAAATAGGCAGAGTGTCTTCAGACTCAACCTGAGCTACCTTAGCCTTTGGTTGAGCCTTTTTTATTCTTTTTGGCTTCGATGGAGGAAAGGTTTGTGTTGGCTACTCATCAACAGATGATGGAATACTGGCCAGAAGATCTTTTGCAACAGGCTTAGGGCGACCCATCTCGGCAGTAAGGACAAGTCGTCGCCGACGTTTTCGTTCTGATATTGGGACCAGGTATGGAGCCGAAGTTGATGGCTGATCAGCTGGATCAGATGTTGACCCTTGATCTGTTCGTGATGTGGATGCAGTCAACGGAGTTGTAGCAGAGGGTGGAGAAAGGCTTTTTTTCTTCCTTGTGGGAACGTCGGGCAAAGTTGACTTGTATGATGGAATAAAATTGAGAAGCACAGGCACTTTCCTTTTATAGACTGCCAAGTCCAGAAGTTTCTTCAAATCCTTGCTGGGGACAAAGGATTGGCGAAAATTTTTCGGTGGCTGACGAACAGCTGCAAGAAGAGCAGACGTCAGAAACAGACAAAGTATTTAAGACTTCAAAAGAAAACAGGCAAAGATGAATACTAGGCTCTTGCCCTTGCCCTCTAAAACTGATCGGGGAAGAGGGTAGAGATGGATGTCCTCATCTGGAGCAAACTCCCAATTTCCCGAGGTAATGAGATAGTCATCTCCAGCCCCCTTGTTGGAATCTGGGAGGTCGGTTACGATTTTGAATTCTGTAGACCTCGGCTTAAGGTAATAAATGTAGCCTTTTTTTTTCAAATTAAGGACACACATGGTATAGCAACACTGGATTTCGGCTAGGGTGATCCTAGCATTTTCCTGTTTAGCTAAGGCTATGATGCCATTGATCACTCGGTAGGAATTGTTTGCCAGCTGCATGGAGTTCAACTTATAATAGTGAAGAATTTCACGAAAAAAGATGTTGAGTGGGAGCTGGAGTCCGCACTTAGTGAAAGCTACAATGGGAAAAGGCATCGAATCATCTGTGGGCATGATGGAGTCGTTATCTCCAGCCAGCCTCAGATGGACATCGGCAGGGATAGAAAATTCTTGCCTAAAATACTCAAGTTTGGTCGGGGTATCTACCCTATGTCTCCACATACCCATGATATCGGCCTGAATTAGAGAGGTTGAGTTTCAAAGAAAAAATGTCTTAAGAGGGTTAATAGGACCTCGGCAAAAATCTGGGTAAAGTATTAGTTTCAGTTTTTTCCTAAATTATGGGTTCTACACAACAAATCCCAAACCTAGATCTATGAAAGCAAGGGACGAAGGCATGGATCTGGAAGACAGAAAGGCAAAGACGTGCTTTAGAATCAAGAACAGGGATGGGCTATCAAGAGCATAAAGAATACGAGAAATAAATGGTCAAGAATAGTAACAAGAGTGCAAGAAAGTGGTGAACAATATGTATTCAAGATATGGGCAAAATCAAAACCATTTGAATATATATGATCAGATATGTGATTCGCAAGATTTGAAACAATAATGGCAACAAGAAATGAAGAATATCAACAAAATTGAAAACAAAAGGAACAGTGGCTTACCAGAAAAAAGTGAAGCCGGTATGAAGATTGCCGAAGTCAGACGATAGTAATGGATGTAACGAGAACGACGAAAGCTTCATAGGAAGGGAGAACGGAAGGCAGTTGTAGAGCTTGAAGACTAAAACAATGGCGTATCCAGGAACTAGAGAGAGAAAAAGCGAAGAGAAATCGAATGCAAAAGTGGAAAAATGAAGAAAGGGGGAAAGGTTTTGTCAAAAATGAAAACGACGGCAAAAAATAATCAATATACCTAGAAGAACATATATGTCAGACGGCGCACGTGAGAGAGAGACAGCTTGCAAGCGCGTCATGAACACGGTCCAATAAGGTGGAGACGCATGAATGAAACGGTTGAGCAAATGATACGTGACAGCTCACACACGTGAAAAAATTAACTGGAATTCTTGTTTGCTGAAGAAAACATGTTGGCCATAAAATGATCTCGGCTGAGGAGTTCTTGAGCCGATATACAGAAGGAAGTACCGATATAGGTTCCATCACCTCAAAATGTCGAGGTAATAGAACCTAGAGGGCAGTTATAGGGATATATTTCTGAGTACCAACATGTGGCAAGGTGACGCCGATGTGAATGCCAAGGTGCCACGTATCAGGGTCATAACGCCGAGGTTATCTTGGTGTTGCCGAGGTTATCTCCGAAGATATCGGTATCTGAGATAAACGGATAAGGGACAAGATTCCTAGAATAAAGAGGAGATTTAGCCAAGATAAGAATAAAGCTCTTGGAGAGTTTATCTTTATCTCTTGAAGAGTCCAAGATAAGTACTGAATTAGAGTCCAAAGAAGTCAGGCTTCTAGTGGGACTAGGATTAAGGTAACTATAAAAGAGAGGCACCCCCATGGGTCTAAAGTACGCAATTTTATGCTTTGAGTAATGAGTTTAGCACTTGATTATCTTTGAGAGATATACTGACTTGATCGTCGGAGTGCCCCCGGGTGGAAGAGCCACCGCCGGAACCTTTTCTTTCTGTTACAGGTTAACTGAAGCCATCTATTCTGCCAGTGTTCTCTAACTAATTACCAAGCGGGCAGTGTGATCAAAAAATCACTTACACACCAGGTAAGCCAAATAAATTCAATTATTAGGGTTGTCAAACAACTAGTCCTCTATTCGTAGAATATTTGTCAACCTCGTTTGTCTTCATGTGATGAATGTGATACTGTGTCTGCATTCACATTGGCTAAAGTTTTGACTCCGGTTTAAACCGCTGGTACATCAAAGTATAAAAATAAAAATTAAAAAAAATTATTTTATTTTTTTAAAAATTATTAGAAGATAAAATTATATGAAAATAATGAATATTTTTTTTCACTAAATTAAGTTTTAATTTTTAATTTTCTTAAAAACTAAATTTTCACTTTAATCTAAACCATTTGAACTTTGTACCAACAACAAAAATGAATTTTCCATGCTACACTCCCTTAAAATTGTGTATGATACGGTTCAGTTATGAATATACGTGGTCTTGCAATAGATATTCTCCGAGCACTATATGTAATTATTTATGTGGTACTTTGAATTGTTGACGTAGAGAAAATTTTACGTGTACGACACAGTGATTGTAATAAATTAAAATTTTAAAGATAGAAATTCAAAGATGAAATTATTTTTTAGAAATGAAATATTTTAATTGTTAAAAGTATCATTATTATATTTTTAGTGATAAATTGGATATTTAGTTATACAAAAAATAAATAAATAAATAAAATGTCTAAAATGGTAAACATTTTGGTTCAAAATTGTTTCGGTTATAAAAATTCATTTGTTAGCGATATTTTTAATATTTTATTTCTAAAGATTTTTTAACTTTTTATATTTTTAACTTTTTGAGATGAACTTTCCGTAATGATTTACATGAGAAATTGGTTTTCTAACAAAATTTTTATTTTTGGGTATGAAAAAAAAAATTGTTTTTAAAACCATCGTATGTTAAAAAAAAAAAAAAGTTTTAAAACCCTCGTATGTTCTAGTTTTAACTAGCTAAGAGAGAAGAAATGACTCTCAATTAGTTTTTGTTAATTTTCTTAATAATCAAGAGCATCTTTTGGACAACGTCAGAGCATCTCCAACGGTTTAGCAAAATTTTTACCAAATTTGAGTCAAAAAATAGTTGATTTTCTTGATCTGATACGCGTAACTCCAATGGTTACGGTTACTGTAGTGTGCATCAAAAAAGGAAAGGGACATCTGGTGGGTCGACTGGTTCAAAAATCTTTTGAACCGTTTAAACCAGTAATTTGAACTATTTGAACTAGTTCGCAGGCCAATTTTTGCATGAGTTTGTCGACCGGTTGGTCAATCGGGTGGTCGACCAAGGGGTCGACCAGGTGGTCAACCGGGTGGTCGACCCCGTAGTGTAAAATTTTCACAAATTTCTACTTTAACGGCTATGCACAGTGAATTGGTGAAAAAAGCAAGTCGTCCTCAGTTTGGTGAAACGTTTGATGTTTTCTCAATTTGATACTGTTTTGGTGCAATCGTTGGAGCACAAAAAGCAACTTTTTTTCATCAAATTTGAATTTAATGTTAGATTTGGTGAACTGTTGGAGATGGCCTCATATAATAATTTGTGACTACCTAATAATTTTTTTGTCTTATTTATGAGTAATGTTGGTGATTATTATGAAATTTTGTGGTAAATTATTATTATTTTTTTTTGGGAAAAATTCATTTTATCACTTTATGGTTTATGGCTGGGGCACTTTAGACCCAAATATAGTCAGAAAGGCCTATGTGGTTTTGGACTAAGGTACAGCCATTAGTTTTTCCAACCAAATGAAAGATATATCACACACATCATTTTTAAGAGTAATATCAATGTGTTTAGTTTGAGTTTTCTGAATTAAGTTTTTTAAAAATTGAGTTTTTTGGTTTTCGTATTTTTTTTTTAGTGAATATTTTTAAAATTTTAAACATTTTTTTTTACTGCACCTTACTTAGATGGATCTAAAAAATAAAAAATTTGTGAAAAAATATTTTAAAAAATTAATAAATACATAAAAATATAAAAAATATACTGAATTCTTGTATTTTTTATTTTTGGTATTTAGTGAATTTTTAAAATATTTTTTTTATAATTTTTTTACTTTTTAAGTGTATTTATGTTAGGTGTATCTAAAAGGTAAACAAATTGCTTAAAATATTAAAAAAATTCAATAAAAACAAAAAAATACGGAAAATAAGAAAGTAGAATTTTCTGAAAAGTGTTTTTGAAAAAATGGAACCAAGCAAGCTGGAATTAAATTTAAGGATTATCTAAATATAATTAAATTTAAAAAAAATACAAAAATAATAATTAAGGATTGGTTCTAAAATTAATAATTAAAATTATAGATGTACGAATTTACAAAAATAATTAAAATTTCAGATTATTGTGATTAAAATATAAATTAAATAAAGAGTTAGGAATTACCAGTAAATAATTAAGGATTAGAATTAATTACCATCTAAAATACAATTAATTAAAATTAGATTAAAAAAGTTGAAAATTATAATAAATAATAAATAATTTATGAAATTATGATTTTAAATTAAATTATTTTAGAAATTATAAATTGTGTATGAAAGAGGAGAAGAAGAAAGAAAGTAAAAAAAGGGATTGAACTTTTTTTGGCTAACCGTTGCATTTTAGTTTAAAATCCACATTGGGCACGTTCCGACTGATAATTGAACATGGGAAGGTTAAAGTTCCTTTAGTCTCAAATCACGAGTGGATGATTAATGAATTTTGTGTTATTTTCTATTTTATTTTTTTGGATAGACAAAATAAACTTTTATTACTTCAAAAACATAGTAACAGTTTTAAAATTTGAATTTGTGAGATTGAGTGTTTTTTTTTATGATCTAAATTGATTTTAAAATATGAAATGTTTATGCATGATTCGGTTATGAATATCAAGTGACTTTGGGTATTGCAGTTTTGTGGGAAGTTTTGAAAGGTATTTTTGTTATGAAATTAATGTTTGATTTTTTGGTTATAACTTATTGTGGGGGAATTATATGAATCATAATAGCCGAATTTTTAGTGTCAATGGTGTTATTTATATTGTTTGGTATATCAATTAGTGTATCAATTATATATTATGATATTGTTATTTTCAAAATTAATGGACCACACTGGTTTTTATACAAATACAAATACTAAAACTTTTAAAAATTATATCACATTATCTATTAATAACACTAAATTATATATCAATTGGTGTGTATAAATTATCCTAGCGGATTGGATATGAAGGAATTTTTGGGTGTGTACAGTAATATTTTCAAAAAGAAAAAGAAAAAAAACAAAACAAAAAGGGCAAACAAGAAAGCAATGAAACTATGAAAAAAAATTGTGTTTTGAAGAAAAAATGTTAAACCCATCCATCCGACAACAATCAACCTACTACATGAACCTAATAGCCTGAATGTTTTCTAAACACGATGTGCTATGGCATGATGATTTCGTCTACGTCTAAATCGCGTCTAAAAATAATTGCACCATCAAAAACGACAGTTTGAATTTGTAAGAACAGAAGAGTTTTTATAACATGAATTTTATAAGGCAGTTTTTTTTATAAATTCATTTTTTAAGAGTTTTTATTCCATCTACTATTTTTTTTTCTACTATTCCATTAGTGTCCATTTGAGATAAAAAGACCAAAATAACCTTTTCTTATCTTACTTATGCTTTCCTTTCAGTTTTCATGATTTATTTTCTTTATTTTCAATAAGTTTCTATGGGTGATTCATAATTACTCAAAATACCTTAATTGTTGAATGTTCTCCAGTCAATATAAAATGTTTTCTATACATTAACTTGTGTAGGCTGCCCTCGGCCTATGTCGATTCTCTCGTGGTGTGGCCCGGAAAAATTCCGAGTCGTTGGCGTGCCCGGTTCCCACACAGAAACAAATAGGCCCTTACCCCGGCCCATTGAATAATTATAAATATTCTACAGTTGACAAGTTAACATTCATCATTTTGATAGGAGATTGTAAACATTGGTCTGCGACCGCTGTGGCGCCTCGAGAACCAACTGTTCGCTCCGGTGGCGGCCCGGGCCCGGCCCGTTTCACTAATATGAAATATTCACATGCATCATATTTACATTAACATTAAACATTGACAACAGTGGTAAAAATTGGCCCCATGGACCCGTGGACAAGCCCGAAGCCCGGGCCCGGGCCTGGTCGGGGGCCGGGCCTCCGGCCGTTGGACAATGTGGAAATATTCACATTGACAATGTTAACCATTCACATTGGATAGGGTGTTTAAAAATGTCCGCGGCTACTGGCCGCCCGACCACCCTGCGGCTCGTAGGCTGTGCTCACTGGGCGGGCCCGGGCCGACCCGTGGATATGTAAATATTTACATTGGACATGTGTAACAATTTCCACATTGAATGAAGAGTATAAAAATTTAAGCCCGCGCCCCTGTTCTGGCTGCCCTGAAACTAGCCCAACGGCCCGTTGGACCGGCCCGAGGCGGCCCGACCCGACCTGTTGAAATGTGAAATATCACATTGGACCATATTAAACATTCTATTGATAAGAGTGTAAATTAACTCCGCCGTCCATGGCCCGGCCCCGAAGCCTGAGCGGTCCCCGGCGGTGCCGGGTTTTGGGTCCCGGGCCTACCCCCAGGCCTGCGGGCGGAGCTTCGGGCAGCCGGACAAATGTTACAGCTCCCTATCAATGTTTAAAATATTAACATGTCATGTGAATATTCACATTGTCACACGGGGGTCGGGCCAAGCCCGCTGTCGGGCTGCGATCGGCTTTCGGGCCGCCCGGGCTGCGGGCCAATTTATACTCCTCATCAATGTGGAAAGTTAAACATGGTTCGTATGTGTTCACATTTGCCGAACGGGCCGTTTTTGGCCGCCCCTGGCCCCGGGTCGAGCTTCGGGCTGCCCCTGGGTACGGGGCAAATTGTAACACTCTTATCATGGTGGAAGTTAACATGTCAAATTTGAATATTCACATTGTTAACGGGCCGGGCCTGGCCCCGCACCGGCCGCGGGCGCTGGCTTATTGGGCCCGTTCCCATGGGCCGCCGGGCAATTTTTAATACTCTTATAATGTGATGTTAACATGTTAATGTGGAATATTTCACATTGTCAACGGGTTCGGACCGGGGCCCCGTCCCGGCCGCCTATGGGTCCGCGGCGGCATTTCGCGCGGCCACGGAACCGGGGGCAAATTTCTTACATCTATTATTGAAATGTTAACATGTTTCAATGTTGAATATTCACATTGTAACGGCCGGGCCGGGCCCCGAGTCGGGCCCGCCCTGGGCCTGTGTTCTAGTTTTAATACTCTTATCAATGGAATGTTAATCATGTCCAATGTGCGAACATGTACAATTGTCAGACAGGTTGGGCCGGGCCGCCCACAGCCGTGGGCGGTTTTCGAGCAAGCTTCACGAGGCGCGGGGTAATTTTAACAACTCCTATTCATGTGAATGTTAGCATGTCATGTGAATATTTCAATTGTCCAAAGGGCCCCCGGGCCGGGTCGCCCGAGCGCGGGCGGGCTTTTGCCGCCCATTAGCCGCGGCCTCAATTTTATACTCTTACAAATTGTGAATGTTACATGTCAATGTGAAATAATTCACCATTGGTCAACCCGGGCACGGACCGGGCCCGCCCAGCCGCCATGGACCGCGGCAAAGTTTCGCGGTCGCAGGGGGGACGGGGCCATTTTACACTCCTATTAATTGTGAATTTAGAACATGTTATCAATGTGAATATTCACATTGTCCAACGGGCGGGCCCGCCCATTGGCCCCGCGGCCGGTTCGGGCCGCACGGGCCAATTTACATTCCTACAAATGTAAATTTAAATATGAATTACAGGATCAAATTAAATTGCTAATTCGTTGAAAATATTTTATAGGGTTATCAAAAATTAAATATAGGGGCATAAGTGTCCAGAAAATAGTGTAAAATCAAGAAATGGACCTTTATGGATAACTATACATACATGGGACTAAATGGTTTAAAAAATTTTCTTATGGACTTCTTGGGGTTTAAAATACACTTCGTAAAAGTTGGCACTTATCAAATATACAATCTCAGATTTACAAATTCGTAAGGGAACTTTTGAATTGTATTTTTGAAGAACGCTCCTTAATTTGGGTTTTGATTCATAACAAATTTAAATTGTGGTAAAAAATTTGGGAGAGAATTTTCCTCATTTCACTGTTAGTATCTTTTGACTATTTTTTAAATCAAGATATTTTAAAAATTTAAAAATGTGAAAATTATACCACAAAAAAATTCCTCTAAAATGACTAACTATCCTTAAGAACAGGCAGGAGATATTAGAATTTCAAATTCATCTTTCGTCATTTATTATGGGTAAAATGCTTTTTGAAAAAATATTTTATAATTAAAATTCAATTCACTATTATTAATTTTTAAAATAATTTATTTGAAAAAAGTCATTCTAATTGCAAGATGTGTAAATTTAAAGGTTAATTCTTAAAACTAATTTAATAAGCGGGCCGAGCCCAAAATTCGACTAAATTAAGGGCTGGTTTCGGGCTTATCCTATAATATAGCCAAAAAGTCCAAAAAGTTTACTCACAAAATTCCAAAAAGCATATAATTATTTCACCACAAAAAAAAATTAAAAAATTAATTTCTTTCAAAATCACTATTCACGAATTTGAGTGTGGTGTGCAAGTGCCTGTGTGCGGCAGTTCTGGGACGGCAAAAAAAGAAAAATGATTGGTATGTTTTTGACACACCCGTTGTTCGACTCATGGGGGTCATCACGGGTTCCGTTTTTTATAATCATGAACCGATCCTCTTCTCAACAAACA
>NW_021027139.1:1262932-1276622 GCF_004153795.1 Camellia sinensis | reverse complement strand
AAAGTATAATTATCTTAAATATTTATTAAGATAAATATAAATCTATGTTAATAATAAGCAAATCAGGTGAAGTTATGAAGCAGATCTGCGGGATGATTCGACTGGCCACATGTTGGCCAGATATTGGTTTTTTCTCCCTATAAATAGGGAGGGGTTGATATTTGATCCGCTCTTGCAGAGACTCGAACCGCCAACCTCCCGCACCATAAATATGTTTAAATAAGTCCTTCCCACTACACCTCTATAGCACCACATGATTATATATACAACATATATTATTTATATAGTACATACATCCATATTAATATAAAAGTATATGTATAAACATAATTATTTTATTGAACATAATTTATTTAAAATAAACTATTTACTAGCAAAATAAAAAAAATCACTTTTGGCTACTAATTGTTTTTTAGTTGCTAAAAAACTTAGCTTTTGCCGACCAAAATCAGATTTGGTCGCCGAAGATGCACTTTCAGCTACCAAAATTTTGGTCGCCAAAAAATTTAATTCCCGCCTTAGGATTTTAGTTCTGTCGCGCTGAAAATGACCACTTTTGGTGACTAAACTTATTTTTTAGTCGCCAATTGTAGACTTTTGACTACTAAAATTTTTTTAATCGGTAAAACCCATATAATCAGCAACCAAACTTATTTTTAGTCACCAATTGTAGACTTTTGGCTACTAAATTTTTTTAGTCGCCAAAAAATTTTACTTTATTGAGTTTAATTTTTTCCTGTAGTGTATATTGAGTTTTATTTATTTATTTTTAATCATTTACTGCATTTTAAAAATTTAGAAAATATATTGGCATTTTTTGTTTTTTTCAAAAATGCCATTATAAGCTTGGAAAGTTTTTGACTTAGTGGCATTTCTCAAAATGCTATAAAAATATTTGTTTATGACACTTTTCACCTAAGTGCCATAAAAAGTAATTTACACCTATCTAGTGTTCTGACATTTTTTAAAAAATGTCATTGCTACTAAAGTTTAGTGACATCTGTTGGTAAATGTCACGAACATAATTTTTTGTGTTATTATTTTATAAAATGCCATAAAATTGATGTGACATTTTTTTATTGAATGCCATTAGAGCCTTATATGTTTGTGGTTCTGTGGCATTTTTCTAAAACATTTAATGCCAATTTTTATTTTTTGTGGCATTTTCTAAAAACATGCTACTAGTGTAGTGTCACTAAAGTGAAATTTTTTGTAGTGACATTTTTGTTGTAGTGAAGTGACACTTTTTTTAATTGAAATGCCACTAGAGCCTTTTATGTTTGTGGCTCTATGATATTTTTCTAAAAAATGCCATCAAATATTCTTTTTGTGACATTTTTTAAGAACATGTCACTAGTATGGTATCACTAAAATGTGTTTTTGTTGTAGTGTTTGTAATTAGTAATCCCGTTTGACAAAACTCATTTTAATTGTAATTTATTCTCTCTTATTATTCAGTGAAGATGTGAGTGTTTAGATACGAATTCAACCTGAATGTGCCCATGAAGAGGAGTTTGTGATCTTGTGAGCCTTTCATGTTTCCCGCTTCGTTGACAATGTATGGGAATCGAGTTGCTTAGTTAGCTTGTGGGGCCTTGGGGATAGCATCCTATGACGGGTCCGAGGCTGTGCTACGGCAAGTTTGAGAGGTAATGCCCCTAAAGTAAAAAGTAAAAATGCAATCGAAATTATTTTGTTAGGTTTTATTTCTTGGCAATCCCATTTGACAAAACTCCTTTGTGTTGTAATTTTATTCGCATTTTTATTTCAGTGAAACTATGAGTGTTTAGATACGAATCCAACTCGAATTGTGTCTTTCAGAGAAGTTTATGATGCTAATGCTTTCAAGATTGCCACTTCGCTGATTATGACGGGGATCGAACTGCCCGGTCAGCTCGCGGGGGTCGAGGGGGCAACGCTCCTTGGCGGGTCCGGGGCAGCGCCCCCGAAGCAAAGTGCAAAAATGCATTCCAAGTTGCCTATCCGTTCGAGCGGACATTCCCCTACTCGAGCGAAGAATGCTAGGTTTCAGAAGTTTGTCAGGTTTGTAAAAATACTGGAAGGTGTGATTTTGCGCTCGAGCGGACCTCTGTTTTGTCACATGCATATTTTGCTAAAGACGCTTGAGCGGGATGTTGGGCGCTCGAGCGGACCGCTCGAGCATAGTTTTCCCGATTTCAATAAGGATTGGGTTTTCTTCCACATCTAGGATTACTTTTGGTTTTCTATAAGTAGTTGGTTTTTTCTCAAAAACTATACTACTCCTGAAGTCCTCCAGATCTTCTTTTTGGTTCTTAAGGTTTATATCTGGGGATATTTTGTTAGTTTTCTTTGATATTTTATTGAGTATTCAACTCATGGTTTAAAGAGAGTACATCAAAGGTTTTGTTTGCTATACGCAAGAGAGAGAGAGAGAGAGTTGTTCTTCGGTGAATTCTAAAGAATTCGAGCCTGAAGCTTCGGTGGATTCTGGAGTGGCTCATCGTAAAGACAATTCGAAGATGAAGATGGGGTTGGAAGAGGCACATAGAGGTTGGTTCAATTAGGCATGGATTCGCTAGGTAATTGAGAGTATACTTGTGTAATTCCTTTAAATCTTCTTAGTGGATTATTTTGTGGCTGTTGCCCGTGGTTTTTTAATCACAGTTAGAGGTGTCCAATTGTGGTTTTTCGACGTTAAAATCGTTGTGTTGATTTGTCTTGATTGTTTGATTCGGATTGTTATATATTGCTTAAAATTGTTACATAATCACAAATCAATATCTAGGGAATTTCTAGATTTTTCAATTGGTATCAAAGCGGGTCGTTCTATTTTTAAAAAAAATTCTTTTAGAACGAGATCTTATTTGATTTGTGATAATGGATACAAGTCCTGAGGGAAATTCTATGGTTCGACCACCCCTACTTGACGGATCCAATTATTCTTTTTGGAAAGCTCGGATGAGATCGTTTTTAAAATCTATTGATGAAAAAGTTTGGCAATCTGTCATGTATGGGTGGACTGAACCAACGATTACCATTGATGGAGTAACTTTTTCCAAACCAATTGATAAGTGGGACACAACTAATTACCAAAATAGTAGCTGGAATAGTGAAACTATCAATTCTCTCTTTTGCGCTGTCACATCTGAAGAGTTTAGTCGTATTTGTAATTGTGAAGTCGTAAAAGAGGCTTGGGATATCTTACAAACTATTCATGAGGGCAGTCCTTCTGTTAAACGCTCAAAACTTCAAAGGCTCACGTCTAGTTTCGAAAACCTTTCAATGAAAGATAATGAGACCTTTGATGAATTTTATGCGAAGTTGAGTGACATTGTAAATTTCAGCTTCAATTTTGGTAATCAGTTGTGTCCCACTTATCAATTAGTTTGGGAAAAGTTACTCCATCAATGGTAATCGTTGGTTTAGTCCACCCATACATGACAGATTGCCAAACTTTTTCATCAATAGATTTTAAAAACGATCTCATATGAGCTTTCCAAAAAGAATAATTGGATCCGTCAAGTAGGGGTGGTCGAACCATAGAATTTCCCTCATGAATTATATACATAATCACAAATCAATATCTAGGGAATTTCTAGATTTTTTAATTGGTATCAACATCTAGGGAATTTCTAGATTTTTCTATTGATGAAAAAGTTTGGCAATCTGTCATGTGTGGGTGGACAACGATTACCATTGATGGAGTAACTTTTCCCAAACCAATTGATAAGTGGGACACAACTGATTACCAAAATAGTAGTTGGAATAGTAAAGCTATCAATTCTCTCTTTTGCGCTGTCACACCTGAAGAGTTTAGTCGTATTTGCAATTGTGAAGTCGCAAAAGAGGCTTGGGATATCTTACAAACTATTCATGAGGGCACTCCTCCGGTTAAACGCTCAAAACTTCAAAGGCTCACGTCTAGTTTCGAAAACCTTTCAATGAAAGATAATGAGACCTTTGATGAATTTTATGCGAAGTTGAGTGACATTATAAATTTTAGCTTCAATTTAGGTGAAAAAAATACCAGAATCCAAAGTTGTGGGAAAAATTTTGAGATCCTTGCCCGATCGGTTCCAACCAAAAGTTACGGCTATTGAAGAGGCTCAAGATGTTAACAACCTCAAGTTGGATCAGTTGGTTGGAAATTTCCAAACTTATGAGGCACATAGGAATTTAAAAAAGAAACAAAAAGATATTGCTTTTAGTAGTGCTCATAGAATTGGAGAGGATTCTGATGAGGATTGTGAGATAGATTCCAAGATTACAGCTGCTTTTGTTAAACAATTTAAAAAATCTCTTTTGAAAAAGAATCCTAATCTTTTGGAATCTACTCATTCTCATAAATCTAAAGGCAAAGATAAATTCAAAATTAATTCTATAGCCAAGAAGGAGAAAGGAAAGATGCAAGGAAACTCTGAAAGACTCCAATGTTATGAATGCCAAGGATTTAGCCACTTTGCTTCAGAATGCCCCACTCGTTTGAGGAAGAAGAAAGCTCTCGCCATCACTTGGGATGATGAATCAGAATTTGATGAAGATGAAAGTGACAACGAAGATCAAGGCGAAGAGGGGTATAAACAATTCCTTACTTTCATGGCAGCTTCCGAAACTGAAGGACATACAGAGTCTTCGAAGAGGTCAGTTGAGAATACCACTGATGATGAATCCTCGGACAGTGATCATGAAGAGCTTGAGCAAGCTTATGAAAAGTTGTATAAGGAGTCTCTTAACTTATTCAAATTAAATGACAAACTCACAAAGAAACTCAAAGCATGTAAAAGTGAGAATGTCAAACTTAAGGAGGAGATTTCCGAGGCTAGGATTGATGCCATCAAGATAGCTGATGATCGACAAGCTCTTTGTGCAAAACTATTGACTTGTGAGACAAAGATGAATGAGCTACTGGAAACCCATGCCATCGATGAAGAAAAGATTGAATCTCTCAAGATGTCACAAGTTGCTTTGGAAGAACTATTGTTCAAGAAAGAGGAAGAGCTCAAGTGTGCTATGGCTACCATTGGTCTTTGGAACAAAGGATCAAAGACTTTGGAGGATATCATTGGGTCTCAACAAATGAGTTGTGACAAGAGTGGCATTGGCTTTGGTGATAACAAAGAGCAAAAACAGAGTGCTTTCATATCTCATGATACAAGAACTCAAGGAAAGGGGGAACAAAAATTTCAACATAAGAATGGACTTCTCAAACTTCCTAGAGTTGGTAAGGTAAAAGAAAAGAAGGTACACCCTGGACACCCTGTTTTTATTTGTCATCATTGTGGTATGCATGGTCATATTCGCCCTTACTGTTATAAGTTGCATGGGAGAGTGTCTCAAAAGGGTAGAAATTCGAATACTTTTTGGGTTAGGAAACAACCTTACATGCCCAGGCAGAATACCAAGATTCATGAGGGTGTTCACAATGCCACAACATTTACCAAGACCGCTAGACCTAATTTTGTTAAGATCAAAAAGATTTGGGTGAGAAAACTTGACTTGTGTTAATTTGTTTATTTGTTTTAGCTTTTGGGTTTTTGTGTGTTTTTTTTAATAAAAAAAAAATGTGTGCTTGTTCATTTTTTTTTTTGTCTTGCTTTATTGTTGAAAAAAAAAAAATCCAAAAAGATTTTCTTAGTATGGTTTTGCAAGCTTGAAATTTTTGAGTGGTCCTTGGTGCATATTGGATTTAATGAGAATATCCATTACATGTTAATATATATGTTCTTTCTGTGGTCATTACTCGTTTTGGAGTGTGTGTTTTTTGATTAGTATGTCTCATTCTATACACACTCTTGGATTAGCAAATTTTAGAGTCTTCTGCCTTAGTGATTATTTTTTTATGGACTTCTGTCATTGAACTTTTGCGTTTTTAGAGGAATTGACCTATACTAACATATCATGGGTGATGTTGAGTCTCTTAACCACCTACCATCTTTTTGCATCTCCATGGCTTTCCCCTCGATTCTTTGTAGTCCAGTCATGAGGAAAAGGCTACCTCAGAGTCACCAACCAGGCCATCCTTATTATATCCATGCTTCTCTGGTTCGGATTCTATACTCTTGAGCATGTCAGCCGCCAATGATTGTGCAAAAGAAAAAGAAAAAGAAAAAGTAAAAGAAAAAGAAAAAGAAAAAATATGCAAAACAAAGAAAGAAAAAAAAAAAAAAGATTCATTGATTGAAGGGGAGCCTCCGCTTTTACTCACCAAATACCCCTTGATTCCTAGTAGCTTGACTTTCCTGTGTTGTGCTTAGATTCTCTTGTCGGAGGTCCAACTTTCAGATCACTACTAGGATTGAATCTAGTGTTTGTCGAACTCCAAGAGTCGCACACACACTTTTCTCATGGGATCTATACTTTAAACATAATGCATCACTTTCTTTCATGAGGAATCTTCTACAGACTGTGCACATTGTGTTTACTAGTAATTGTGCTTCTTGGATAGTCTTGTGTGTTTTAAGGTACTAATCTGAAATTCCTTGCTTGCTCCACCATATTATTTTTGTTGTTTTTTTCTTCTTGTTCATTGTTTTCAGTGTTTGTGGTTGCTTTTAGTGAGGGGGAGTTTGGTTCATCTTGACTTGGGTTGGTTTATGATCTTGCTTTTGTTGTTTGAGAGTTGTTTTTCATGAGTCTTAGTTTTCATCTATTCATGTTTTCCATCTCAGGTTTCAAGTTAATCGTGTCATATGTCTATTGCTTTTTCATATATTCTTGTAGGACTAATAGTTGTCTTGGAGATTGTGGCACTAATAACTGTTTTGCAGATCATGACCTTGAGAAAGAAGTTGGCTTTTGTTGGCTATAATGGGTTGGGGTGTTTAGGATTTTATTTGTTAGGTGTGTTTTGTCACGGCATTATCAAAGAGGGAGATTGTTAGGTTTTATTTCTTGGCAATCCCGTTTGACAAAACTCCTTTGAGTTGTAATTTTATTCGCATTTTTATTTCAGTGAGGCTATGAGTGTTTAGATACGAATCCAACTCGAATTGTGCCTTTCAAAGAAGTTTGTGATGCTAATGTTTTCAAGATTGCCACTTCGCTGATTATGACGGGGATCGAGCTGCCCGGTCAGCTCGCGGGGATCGAGAGGGCAACGCCCCTTGGCGGGTCCGGGATAGCGCCACGGCGGGGTCGAGGGGCAGCACCCCCGAAGCAAAATGCAAAAATGCATTCCAAGTTGCCTGTCCGCTCGAGCGGACATTTCCCCACTCGAGCGCAGAATGCTGGGTTTCAGAAGTTTGTCAGGTCTGTAAAAATACTGGAAGGTGTGATTTTGCGCTCGAGTGGACCTTTGTTTTATACACGCATATTTTGTTGAAGACACTCGAGCGGGATGCTGGGCACTCGAGCGGACCGCGCGAACACAATTTTCCCGATTTCAATAAGGATTGGGGTTTCTTCCACATCTAGGATTACTTTTGATTTTCTATAAGTAGTTGGTTTTCTCTCAAAAACTATACTACTCCTGAAGTCCTCCAGATCTTCTTTTTGGTTCTTAAGGTTTATATCTGGGGATATTTTGTTAGTTTTCTTTGATGTTTTATTGAGTATTCAACTCATGGTTTAAAGAGAGTACATCAAAGGTTTTGTTTGCTATACACAAGAGAGAGAGAGAGAGAGAGAGAGAGAGAGTTGTTCTTCGGTGGATTTTGAAAAATTCTAGCCTGAAGCTTCGGTGGATTCTGGAGTGGCTCATCGTAAAGGCAATTCCAAGGTGAAGACGGGGTTGGAAGAGGCACATAGAGGTTGGTTCAATTAGGCGTGGATTCGCTAGGTAATTGAGAGTATACTTGTGTAATTCTTTTAAATCTTCTTAGTGAATTGTTTTGTGGCTGTTGCCTGTGGTTTTTTAATCACAGTTGGAGGTGTCCAATTGTGGTTTTTCTACGTTAAAATCGTTGTGTTGATTTGTCTTGATTGTTTGATTGGGATTGTTATATACTGCTTAAAATTGTTACATAATCATAAATCAATATCTAGGGAATTTCTAGATTTTTCATATTTGACCGCTCGAGTAGTCATTTGTGCGCTCGAATGTATAAAAGGATCATTCACTACTTTTGCAGAGTGCCTGAACTTCTGAGAAGAAAGTATTACTGCTCGGGCAGTGAAAGTTGCGCTCGAGTGGTTAACTTATATGTTTTGCACCGCCTTTTACCCACACCGCTCGACTGGTGAAATGTGCACTCGAGCGATCTGTGCGATCATGTTTTCTATAAAGTGCATTATTCGTTGTTTTTAGGTTTGAGCAGTCTAGATTTTCAGAGAGGAAGAAAAACCAAAGTGTTTTATATTAGAGGCTATTTTATATGAGTTTCCTTGGTGTATAGAAGGTGATCGTTCGATCAATAAACTTTAGATTGTCGAACATCAAGGGTTGTTATTATTGTTTCATTTACAAAAGAGATAGTTGTTCTTCGATGGATTTTGGAAAACTTGGATTGAAATTTTGGTGGATTCTGAAGTGGCTCATTGTCGTAGTTTGATATTAGCATTATGGATTCAACGTTGGGCAAGATAATTCTGAGGTGAAGACGGTGGTGGAAGAGACACATTGGGATCGGTTCAATTCGAGCGTGGATTCGCTAGGTAATTCACGATATACTTATGCAATTCCTTTTTGTCTTCTTAGTGAATTTTTTGTGGTTTTGGACTGTGATTTTTTATCACAATTTTTCCATATTAAATTGTTGTGTCGATTTGTCTTTTATTGTTTGATTGAAATTGTTATTCATTGTTTAAAATTGAAACATAATTACAAATCAATATCTTTGAAATTTTTAGATTTTTTTTACATTTATTCACTAACTTAATAAATAAATGAGTTATGTGGTTTATGCTTAGGCATAGACTAAGACAATTCTATAATAATTAGACCTAACAAAATATATCACTTTTAGTGTCTAACACAACTATAAATCTTCAATAATTTTAAATATAAATATAAAATTTTATCAAAGTTTTAATTTTTTTAATAATTATGCATAAACATGTACATATTTATTATTTTATTATAAAAAACATCAACATATATTTATTCACCAATGTAATAAACAAATGAGTTGAGTGGTTCACGCTTACGCATAGATTAAGACAATTATCTAATGATTAAGTCATGATCAAGTTGAGATAAATGTTGAGTTAATTAGATTATGTCACTTTTAATGTCCAGTATAACCATAAATTGTAAAGTCAACTCTTATATATTTTATTATAAAAAATACTAACATATATTTATTCACCAATTTAATAAATAAATGAGTTAAGTGATTCATACTTAGGTACAGACTAAGACAATTCTCTAGTAATTAGGTCATGGCCAAGTTGAGATAAATGTTGAATCAATTAGATAATATCACTTTTAGTATCTAGCATAATTATAAATCCTCAATAATTTTATATATAAATATAAAATTTTGTCAAAGTTTTAATTTTTTTAATAACTATGCATAAATATGTACATATTTATTATTTTATTATAAAAAATGCTAATATATATTTATTCACTAATTTAATAAATAAATGAGTTAAGGGGTTCATGTTTAGGTATAGATTAAGGCAATTCTTTAATGATTAGGTCATGGCCAAATGGAGATAAATTTTGAGTTAATTAGATTATATCACTTTTAGTGTTTAGCACAATTATAAAGCCTCAAGCTAACTCTTATTCTTTTGTATTTGTGAATTATGACATAAGAGAAACTATAATTTTATGCCTAAGTAGACATTTTAAAACTTTTACAAAATAGACAATGGGTAGTTAATAAATTGACAAATATAATTTATTATATGATTGGGCCATCTTTGACATAAAATAAACTGAATTTCAAAATTTATAAGATAAAATACATTTATATTTCATTGTAAAAATAATTTTTATAATTTTGTTGCACTTTTTAAAACTGCATTCTACCATAGTTTATTTATTTCTTAAAAATAAAATTTATGTTATTATTTAATTTGAAAATTAATTTTTAATTATTTACTTAAACCTGTGCATAGTATGAGTATTATGGTTTATAAAATAATTTTAAAAAATTACACCCGTGCTATTCAAATCTGTTATGCAAATGTGAGTGAGAGAAAAGAATAAGAAAAGGACCCAATTTGAGATGCCAAAACTAGAGATTGTGAGAAAATTTAAAAGTTATACTTAGTAGTAAATCTTGATTTTAAGAAAGATAAGAAGATAAGGGTCATCGGTAATTCATTATTTGTCATTTTTATTTTGTTATTCAATTTTTTGATTTAAACAAATTTTGCTAGATTGAGTTTCAAAAAAAAAAAAATAAATAAATAAAAAAAAAATAATAATAATAATAATAATAATTGTAACGCCCTCAAAAATAAACCCATCATAGCATACATTCACGATAAATAGAAGAGATTTCATATTACAATCATCAGAGTATTCTCACCAAAGGTATTACATGTTGACAATAAAAGTAAATGCCCTATAGGCTTACAACTTTCCAAGTTAACACTTGGTTACAAAAAGGAGAGTACTAACTCTACACAAACAAGCCATTGGCTTGATATACATGTAATACAACAAAAACAACAAAAAGAGTCTGACAACCTCAAGCCTCCCAAGCTACGTCTTTGGAGGTGGCATAACACTTGTACCTGAAAATGATGTCCCATATAGGGTGAGTCAACGCCCAGTAGAGATATGCTAAACATAATAAGAGCAATAATTAAAACATTAGCACTTGATAAATGTTTAACTCATATTAACCAACATACAATACAATCCAGTTCCATAATCCTTCACTTAACAAAACTCAACTTATAAACATGGCTCAGAACCTGGCCGAACAACGTAAGTGAGACTACATCTCATGCCAACAATACTTCAAACTGCCATTTTACAAAAATTGCGTCCGCAGAATTCAGCACCCATGTGTAATTATTTCTTATGGCCATTTTACGGAAATTTCATCCGCGGGACTCGGCACCCATGTATAGATGTTTTCGGATTGCCATTTTACGAAAATTTCATCCGCGGGACTCGGCACCCATGTATGTTTTCGGATTACCATTTTACGAAAATTTCATCCGCGGGACTCGACACCCATGTATTCAAATACTCATCATATACAATGACAACCAATACACCAATTGATTAGTTTTAATTCACCTAATCATCATGCAGTGCCTACAACAATCCAGACTATCCTCCACCGATTGTCCAAAGCCGTTATTTCTAAACAGATAATAAATGTCTCAACAGATATATAATTGACATTTTCAAAAGTGAGCGATTAATAAATCCAACTCCACCATTCTATCTCATAATGAGCCAATTTCATTATTTCCAACTCAATTTCATAATTCCATAACAAATGTCATTAATTACACTAATGACCCAAATATACCCAAACATGACATTTTCCCCTTAAGCTCAATATTGACCCAAAAGTTCAACTATTATCAATAACACCAATAATCTCATCTCTAGACTCAAATACACATGTATAGGCTCAAAATACAAAACCCATCTTTTATTCATTTTGAAACCCTAACACCCAAAATCACCCAAAATCAACATTACATCACAATGACCAATAGTTTATGTCAAAGACCATAGAAATGAGTAGTTATCCCTACCTCAAACTCAGAGCTCAAAGGGAGAAGATGAAGAATTTCGAGATGCTCCAAATCCCAAGATTTTCGGATCAAAACGTAGCTCACAACGAGATCAACACTTTTTACAAAGGCCCAAGGATAGGAGATCACTCCTACTAGATCAAACCCTAGAGAGAAGTTGGTATTTTAGAGAGAGAGGCTCTCCAATGGAGGTTTTGAAAAAGTAGAAGAGAGAAAGAAAATCAAAAAGTGATCCAAAAAGTGATTTCACGGATTGATATAAAAATCGCCCCGCTCGAGCGTGGTAACCCCCGCTCGAGCGTCAAACACAGACTTATGCTCGAGCGTCAAAATCGCCGCTCGAGCGTCGATTGCACACTTCTAGAAGTTTTGCAGACCATGGTCCCCGCTCGAGCGTCAACTCCCCGCTCGAGCGGAGTAACAAAATCAAAGGGTCACGCTCGAGCGTCAAAACTCTCGCTTGAGCGTACGAAGACCTACAAAGAAAAATACTGGGAGATGGAAATTCACGCTCGAGCGTTAAAACGCCCGCTCGAGCGGAGAAACAACAACAAAGGGCCCGCTCGAGCGTCAAAACCCCCGCTCGAGCGTGAAGGCCAAAATCTGGACATCAACTTTTGGTTTCTAAACACAACCGACCTGTTTCAAACCTGCCCAACATAACCCAAGACTCAAATACAAGGGTAAAGGATGAGAATGAGAATATGACAACAACCTAATCACGAAACCGAGTCCGGAATATAGTAAATAATATAAGAGAATGACCAAGATCGCTATAATAATTATTGAGTTTCACATAATTTACGATATCAACTATTATATGGAAAATTAAAATTATGAAAACCTTAGAAAATTATAATGTATTTATATTTTATCATAGGTGCAGTTTTTGTTCTTAAATATAAAAATAAAAAAGTACAATTTTATAATTTATCATAATTTATGTTTAATTTTTACTAGTTACATTATGATTAATGTTATTGTTATTTAGAACTTAAAACATAGCATTAATGGTAGACAAAATTAAAAAAAAAACTATAAGTGAAATTGTAATAAAAATAGTTAAAATTTAATTAATTTTATTTTTTTACTATTTAATTTTTTTAAAAAAAATTAATTATTTATTTAAAACTGTGCATAGTACGGATATTACGTTAGTTCTAATATATATATATATATATATAACTTATTAAAATATAAATCTACATATATGAAATTTAATAGAACATTAAAATTTTTTATAAACTTATTAGATTATAAGTCTTCGTTTGTCATTAGCTTTTTTAATTGGCTTTTTTGTGTTAGGATTTTTTTAGTTTGGGACTAAAAAGTTCGTTTGGTTTGATTTTTTTGGCTTTTATAAGAGAAAAAGTAAAATGATTATGGTTTAAATGTGACATTTTATCTTATTGATTTATTTAACATATTTTGTCTTTTATGCTTTTTAATCCAACTAAATTAGTCAAACGAAGGCTAACTACTTAGTGTTATATGTTTTCAGCTTAGTTTGAAAAAATAATTAGTAATTCATGAAAAAAATTATAATTTTAAGGGATAATTACAAAAAAAATCCCAGGGTTTGGCGTGTTTTTCACATTAAACCCTAACATTTTAATTTTAACAATTCAAATCCTAAATTTTTAACCGTGTCCCAATGTTGACCCTCCGTCTGTTTCCGTTTGTTTCTGTTAACTTTTTATACTTATTTGATACACGTGTTACTTTTTGATTCGTCCATAATTATTATAATTATTTTATTCAAAATTATTCCAACACTTTCTCTCTTCTCACTCTCTTTTCTCTTCTCTCTTCTCACCTTGTCTTCTCTTCCCTCTATCATCAATTAGTCCTTTTTTTTTTCTTTCTTTTTCCTATCAGTGCTCTCTCTCTCTCTCTTTAGTTGTCGCTGCCGCCGTTCGTCAATCCCCGCTGCCAATGCCGAAAGAGCTCTTCAGCAAACATTGAAGACAAGAAGAAGGTTAAGCTTTCTATCTCTAATTCATCTCTACATTCTACTTTTCTCTCTAACTTGCTCGTCGGAGGGTTCGCTGAGGGACTCCCCGTTCCCCGTTGAACTCGTGTGCAGGTTCTCTGG
>NW_021027139.1:1247001-1262907 GCF_004153795.1 Camellia sinensis | reverse complement strand
CAACCTCTCTCAGGATAAACTCAAATGTAGGTGATCCATTTACGAAAATAGAAATTTTGATGGAGGACACACCTCTCTAATCCAACTTATCCATTTTATTGCCAAACCTAAAATTTGAGAGCATGGAGAAGAGGAAATCCCAATTAATTGAATCATAGGCTTTTCAAAATCAAGTTTTAATACAATGCTTATTGCCTCTCACTTTGAGTGTACCTAATTAATTTTTGCTATGGAAGGAAGAGCTGTGATTTATGTGTATTTTTATATGTTATATTATATTGTGGTTTTATATTAAAATAATTAAGCATTTTGTAAAAGATATTTTTATGGTAAAATACGAGGTTAGTTTGAGTGAACACAACATATGGTCGGATTGTTCATATCCTAAAAGAGATAGGTCAGTGTAAGATGTTTTGCTACACATGTGTTTTTTTTAAAAAGGTAAATTACAAATATACCCTCTGAGATTTGCTTAAAATACGAATTACTCCCCGTAGTTTGAAAAATTACAAATATCTCCCTATCAAAATTTTTTCCTTTAACCGAATTAATTGAAAAAGTGAAATTTCTAACTGTTCACCTATATAATAATAAATTATCTGAATTATTAATTGAAATAAAATTTTAACATTATTAAAAAACTGTTAATTAACTTGTTGATTTATTAATAAAAAGACTTGTTTGTTATGGAAATTAAAAACTTAGGGAGCATAATATAATTTTCTAAAATCACAAGAAAAATTTATAATTTAAATAAACCTCAGGAGACGTATTTGTAATTTACCTTTTTTAAAAAGAGTGAAATACGGTGTCAAAGTCCGTAATTGTTTCATCAACTGGGAGATGTAATTTTCAAGTGTATAGTGAGTAATTGCAAATATATTGAATATAAATTCTTATTCAAGTCTAAAAAGTTAAATTTATTTTTTTAAATTCGGTGATATGTCAAGAAAATAATTTGTTAATAATTAAATATTTTCTAAATTTCAACCAATTACTTATTACACATCATTAGGTCTAAAAAGTGAGTCTAAAAAATGAGTAATTTTATATGTGGATAGGGTATATATGTCATATAGTACCTTCTACTATTGTGATTTGGTTCTGACAGTAAAGTCCACTACATTTATATTAAGGTATTTAAGAAAATAATAGGGATCATACAAATTTGAAATGCTGGAAAATAGTGTCACGTGATTCTTTATTGACATACAAAAACTTTCTCCTAAAAAATAAACTTGTGTATATCATTTTTTTTAATAAAAAAAAGGTAATATTTATGAATGCGGACATAGTTTGCCAAACCATACTAACATTACACTATCCCCATTTTCATTCGCCCACCACTAAGATTCTTCTATCTACATATTATTAAGAATATTTTTCAATCCTCCTTGCGGCTCAGCTAATTTCTTAGGCCATATTGTTTGCTTTTTAAGAAGATAATTGGATTAATAGTCTATGAGACCTATCTAAATAGTATTTGTTGGGGACATGAGTGAAAGGATTAACTATCTCTTTCGGACTAATAAATCTCCCCATGTAGTAAGGACTAACAAAGTCATGGGAGGGTTTGGAATTAGAAATGAGTGAGGGATTAGTGAAATCTTAAATGATTTTTAAGTAAAAATCATATTTTTTAGAACAAAAATAATTATCATAATGTTAAGAAAATCTAAAACTTAAAAAATATTAATATTCATATATTAATACTATCCATAATATTACTATCATGTGGTGTATAAATAAACACTCTTTATCCTACATCTCTAACCTAATATCAACAACCTAATAATCTCCCCACTCAATCCTACCGTACTTAATCCAAAAAAAATCTCACAACCATCTTTCACACTTATAACACAAACATCACAAAAATAATCAAAAAAGTCGATTAAAAATATCAAGTGCGTTAGACGAGAGACTAAATACATACGTGTTCATCAAGAAAATGAAAGTGTGGTTGCTATTACAAAGTGTATTCTACCGAATCAGGAACATCATATGACATCATAGTTCACCTATAATAATTATCGTCGTCATTACTCTACTATATTTTTTTTGTTTTTACCTGTTATATAACTCTTAATTTAAATTTGCTTATAAAACCTCTTCACATAGTCTAAAAACAGATAAAATACGTGGTTCTATAGCTTGGGCAATGTGTTTATTAGTTGAGAATGGATACAAGAGGAAGAAGCCGTGGAGAACCGGGACGGTCAATTAGAAGGCACCAGGACAAACACGTCGTCACTTATTGAAACCCATAAACAATAAAAATAAAATGTCGATTGTAACTAAACTCTCTGGATGAGAAGCGAGCTCAGAATTCATTCTTTGAGCAAGTCTTTCGTTGGAAAGACGTTAACGAGAAAAAATTTAAAAAAAAAAAAAAAAAAACACAATAAACGCAGGTTCCTTACGACCACCCTCGTGTTTTCAATTGTAAAAAAATTTTCTTGTAATTTTTTTTTTAATAATTATGTTTTGGTTTAAAAGGATTCAAAGAATAAAAGAAATTTATTGTCTTAAACTTAACAAAAATAAATCCTTTTCTCCCCAAAAGGTCTATTAAAACAAATTATTATCCAAAGTCTATATCTTATAGACCACCAATAATGAATACATGTCATTTTTATATTCTAATATATATTGACCTAAATTATGACGTAAAATAATTTAGCAATAAGAGGTGTTTTTATTTCAAAATTATTATTAAAAAAAAAGAAAGAAAAAAATTCAACTTATCATCAGGTAAATGTTTCAATGACGTAAAATTAATGACAGGTACAGAGGAAACACTAGTTTAGCAAATGAATAGGAGTTTATTGAGTAGTTTTGGAGTAATATATATTTTGATACTGAAAATTGTTCAGTTAGTTCATAGAATCCAGCATAAAAATAATAGGATTCTTTTTTGAAAAAATCAAATTATATATGATGTTTGTTTGAGAATTGGTTTTCAATTTTCAGTGCCCGTTGTAACTTACTTTTTTTTTTTTAATCAAATTTTTGGCTTTCAAATTTTTTATGAAAAAAATTAATCACTCCTATTTTGTTTGAGTTTTTAAAAGTAATTTTTTTTTAAAATTTTATAATCCTTTTAGTTTTTAGTGAACGTTTTAAAACTTTCAAAAAATTGTTTTTTACATTCACTTAATCTACATAACATACACTTAAGGTAGCAAAATTTGTGAAAAACATTTATAAAAAATTACTAAATACTAAAAATATTAAAAAAATCATATTTATTATTTTATTTTTTTAAAGCTTTTACAATGTAAATTAAGTAGATTTAAAAAGTAAAATAAATTTGATTAAACTGGTTAAAAAGGTTTCTGAAAACAAAAACAATATAATTTAAATTCAAATCAAACAAAGTAATGTGTTTGGGAATAATTTTTAGTTGAATAAATAGACAGAAAAATAGCGCATTCATACATATTTCTTCTCTATAAATCCTCTTCTAATGATGATGTGACAAAATGACACATACTCCTACAGTCTCATCTCTTCTCACAAATCTTTTCATACAATTTTTTCTCTATAGATTCCTCTCTAATGATGGTGAACAAATGACCACATACTCCTACATTATCTTTCTTACAAATCTTTTCAATGTAACATTTGTCACGTCATTTGAAGAAGTTTGTGAGGAAAGATTTTGTTTGTATGTAACACTGTTAAAATAGGTTATATAAAAAAAAAATTAATTGCTTATATGATGTTTAATTTTACTATGAAATGAAATTTGTTAGAATTTTTTTTTAAAGTAAATTTTTGACTTCATAATTTTTTATTCTTAATTTTTTTTTTAAAAAAAAAAAAAACATGTTGCCAAGAACTCATTAAACGAATATGCACACTAATGACGACACAAGCAGCTGGGTGACCCACTTTTCAAGTAGCCAAATAGGGATTTGACGCTGCGGATCACGCGGTCTTGCATTGGTCCAGTCGGATAATTATTCAGTTTTACTTCTATACCAATCTTTATAACCAAATGTTAGTTGTTTTTGTCAAAAAAAACTTCAAATATTTAATTTCTAAATTCTCATAATTTTTAAAATTCTCTATTTCCTACGTGGGCAACCTTCTTTGAACCTTTTATGTTTTAATATTTTTTTCATTTTCTTATTTGTTTTGATTAATGAAAATTAAAAAATTAAAATTAATTTTCGTTGCTTATGGATAAAGAATTGAATGTCAAAAATTCCTCCATATAGATAAACATATAAAACTGAAAATTAAAATTTTATTTTGTCTACAGATAAATGATAAAAAAATACAACATAATATAAAAAAAATTAATTTCATAGCTTATAGATAACTTGAAAATTTTTTCCCACCAAAATAATCATATAAAAGTTGATAAATAACCTTATAAAAATTTTTTTTAAAATTTCATGGCAGACAAATAAGATAAAGATTAAATTAATCAATTTTTAAAAAAAAAAAATTAAATTCCTTTTTTTTCCCTTCCTTTTGTACTTTATTAATTTCATTATAGATAAGCACTATAAAAATCATAAATAATTTATGAAAATTTTATTCATGACTATAGATGAAGAATAAAAATTAAAATTTAATTTCATGACTTATAAATAAATAAACATTAAAAATTGATAAATAATTTATAAAGATTATTTTGTGGCCTATAGATAAAGATAAAGATTAAATAATGATTTACAAAAAAAATTAAAAATAATAAAATTTAGAATAAGATATGATTTGTTAATCTATATATCTAATTCTAAATCTTTATTTTGATTTACTATATTTTTTTTTTCTCCTTCTATCACATATTACTTTTTTATTTTAAATTTTTTATCTTTTGAAATGTCTTATCATAATTTTATATCCTCTAATTCTTAACGCTCTCTTGATCATTTTATTATTCTTTTATTATCTACAAAGTGATAAGATTAAAAAAAAAAAATTATTTGGCTCTGAAGAAGAAGTAAATTAATATGAAATTGGTTGGCATCTGAAATGAAAAGAGTATTAATAATGAAATAATAAGGTGCATGGGAGAAGCGTCCAAAAATCTCACAAAATTAATTTTTGTCATTATATTATACAATGGTAAAAATTTGATATCTTTCTATTTTAGTTATTTAAAATAGTGCAATTCAAAAATAATAATTCTAAAAAGTAACAGTTTAGATTAACGAGGTGATCACTCTTCACAATATTTGGACTTTAAAATATTTGTGGGTTTATCTTCTATTTGAAATTGATAAGTAATCCTAATAGTTTTAATCCATTTTATTTATAAAAGATGATTGAAAAATAATTTGAATTATACTTGAAGAAATTTAACCTATATAATTTTTTTTTGGTATATAATGATTCAAAGCTATCATTTGTTATATTTCTTCAGTACAATTCAAATAATTTTTCATCATTTTTTTCTAAATAAAAATGAAATTAAAACTATTTTCCTTATAGTTTTTATATCTAACAAAATTCTTATCTTGATAATTTTTTTTAAAATGATGTAGACTATGCAAGTATAGTTATTCAAATCATAGAGAATGTTTATACTTTTTGACATGATATGCGGTGGGTCATTGAATAAAGGAAAATCAAAGATAGAGAGTTACTAACATAAATCATTAATGATTTGTTTAAGAAGTTCTTAGACAAGGTGACCCATTATCACCTTTCTTGTTTAATATTGTGGCTGAAGGTCTCAATATTCTATTGGTGAGAGCTCTGTAGAGGGGATTGATTAAAGCGGCAGTGGTGGGCTCAAATAATGTTAGGATCACCTATCTCCAGTTTGTAGATGACACAATATTATTTTGTGAGGCAAAATGGGAGGAGATTATTGTTATCAATAGGATCTAGAGATGTTTTGAAGTATTATCTGGGTTGAAGATTAATTATCATAAGAGTGTAGTATGTGGGGTTGGGATTGATGATGATCTTACTAAGGAGTTTGCTACAAAATTGAATTGTTTTCACAAAAATTTGCCATTAAAATACTTAGGGCTGCCACTGGGAGCTAGTCCAAGAAAAAAGAGGACATGGCAACCAGTGATTGATAAATGCAAACAAAAATTGGCTTCTTGGAAGAGGAGGTTCCTATTCTTTGTTGGTAGATTGACACTGATAAAATCTTTGCTATCTAGTTTACCAATTTATTTCTTATCTTTGTTTAAGATGCTAGAATGTGTTGCAAAGGAAATAGATAAAATTCAATCTGGATTCCTATGGGGAGGTGATGAGCTTAGAAGGAAAATTCATCTGGTCAGTTGGGAGAAGATTTCAAAAAGTAAAAGCAAAAGAGGTTTAGGATTTAAGAGAATTAGACTTATGAATGATTGCCTTCTTTTGAAGTGGTGGTGGAGGTTTGGGTCTGAAAATGATACATTGTGGAAGCAAGTGATTTGCAGCAAATACGGTGAGACTGGAAGGCGATGGTGGCCACTACCTGTGGTTAGTCTCAGGTCTTCTCAGATCTGGAAAGGTATTATGGGTGTTGCCTGGTATAGTCCTGAACTAGTTGATTTCTTCAAAAGCAACATAAGTCTAGTTATTGGGGATGAGAGGAGAACAAGTTTTTGGGTGGACAAATGGATTGGCAATGTTTGTTTGAAATAGGTATTTCCCAGACTGTATTCTTTATCAATGGACAAAGCTATATCAGTGAAGTTGGTGCCAAGTAGGAGAAATGGGACTGAGGATGAAAATTTTAAATTCAGAAGATATCTATTCCAGTGGGAGGAGGAGGAATTGGGGAGGTTGTATGAGATGTTACTCAATGCTCCTGTCCTTAGGGAAGAAATGAGTGATAGATTGAGATGGGGCACAAAGACATCAGGGCTATTCTCTATTGCCTCAACATACAAGTGGTGTAAGTGGAGTTTTGTAGATAATAGTAGAATAGTAGATTTCATTTGGAAGAATGTTTCTCCACCTAAGGTTCAATTCTTCAGTTGGTTAGCCTGGAAAGAAAGGATTAAGACATCTAGCTATTCACAAAGAATTAGAGTTCTCAGTGATGATATAGATATTAATTGTATTTTTTGTAAAGAGGTGGTGGAGAGTGTCAACCATGTGTTACTTTTTTGCCCCTTTACTTGGAAGATTTGGTCTAGAATTTTAAACTGGTGGGGTATACAATGGGTAATATCTGGGTCTGTGAATAGCCTTTTAAATTGGTGCACTGGTATTAAGCTTAAAAAACAGAAGAATATGATCTGGAGAGCACTCCCCCTAGCTGTGCTTTGGTCAATTTGGAAGCAGAAAAATGATAGCATCTTCAACAATGTACAGGTAGATCTTGATGGTCTGTGTGAATCCATTAAGGTTAGGATTGTATTGTGGGTTAAAACTTCTTGTCCATCCTTCAAGTCCTTAGTGGATGACTCAGTTCATAATCTTCAACAAGTGAAATTTTGCATAAGGGGTGAGACTTGAGTTGTCTGGGAGGTTGCTGTTATCCCCTGTATCGGTGGGTCTGCTTGTAACGAGCCCTCAACGTATAATAATTAGCTTTTAATTAATCAAAGAGATATGGATTTAATTGCCCATTACTCTGATTTAACTCGAGACTTATGATTTAACTCGTATATGATTCTATTGAGGATTCATTTTGGAATTAGAAATTGAAAAAAATCTAAATGGCTCAAGAGAGTACAAATGGTGAATCGAATTATTTTAATTTGGAGTATTGGACCATGTGGGAGTTTAATTAAATATTCGATTTAGATTTATAAATTGAGATTTGATTAAGTGGGTCTGAATTGAAGTTAATTAAGTTCAGAGAATTGAGAATTAAGATTATTATGAATTAAATTCATTTATGTGGTGCTTAATTTGAATATGTAATTTATTGACGAAATTTTGAGTCTGATCATAAATTGAAGGCTTAAATGATTTAAGAAACTAAAATTGAGGATAGAAATAAGTTTAATTTAATATTTAGAGCCTTTTGGGAATTTGATTAAAATTTAGATTCAGAATGGTAGAGATTAAATATAATTAATTGGGATATAATGGAAGTCAAATTAGACTGAGTAAATTATGTGGGATTTCGATTAGTTGTGATTAATTAAATTATGTACTAATCAAGTGTTAATTATAATTAGTTAAGACAAAAGTGGGGTTTAATTAAGTCAATGCATAAATTAGTAATTTAGTTAATTTTAGAGCCTTCTAATCTTTTAATATTGGAACCTTGTGCACGTGTGAATAGTGTTGAATCAGGAAGTGGGTTTGGTATATGTGGTGCCAATTTCAAGTGATAAAGTGGGCTTACTCATTTTCTTCTTCAGAAACTATTTTTGTTGAGTATGGTTTGGTGAGGGAGAGAAGAACCGAGAGAGAGAGAGAGAAGTCCAACTTTTATGCTGGAAAAAGTTTTGGAGAAATGGGTTTAAGAGATCTAAATGAAGATAAAAGAGAGAACTCAAGGAATTAAAAAGAAATTCAGCCATGGAAGGTTAAAGGAAAGGATTTTAACCTTGATCGTTGTAAAATCCTTGTATCACACTCGGAATTAAAGATGAGTTTGGCTCAATTTCATGTAATTAAAAGGGTATTAGCAAGATGATGAATAAATGAAGTTATGTTCAATTTATGGAAATTAATTTAGAAATTAACTATTTTGGGTTTGATTTTGGAACATCATGCATGAATTGAGTTTAATTTCTACATGCATGGGCAAATCCTACAAGTCCTAGTACTCTAAATGTACATGCATAATAGATTTCTTAGAATTGACTTCATGTTTTGATGAAATAAAAGCTAACCTTTGGAAAATTAAACATTGATTTAATTTTGAATATAGAAAATTAATTAGTTTTAATCTTAATGTCATACATGCAAATACTTTCCTAAGAGTCATATAACTTTAATTTCATGTACATTAAAAGGAATTAGTAAAATGGTGTAGAAATTGAATTAGATTCAAAATTATAGAAGTTAATTTGAAAATAACCATTTTTGGTTTGAATTTATTTGTCTTACATGAAATTGAGTTTCAATCACACATGCATCATGAATTTGCAAGAGTTTTGGGAGTCTAATTCATGTTTTAAAATTTGTGGGTTTGATGGGGAGAAAATGAGTTTAAACTAAAATTTGAACAATTGTAGCATGATTTTGAATAAATGATTTCTAATTGAGAGTGTGTACTAATTGCACATTGGTTCTCCATATTTGTGTAAAAAAAAATACATGTTTTGAGACTTTGAATATCAAATATGAACTTCAATTACAATTCTGGAAATTCCAGAATTTACGATGTCCGCTCGAGCGAGAGTGAGGAAAGTCTCGCTCGAGCATGAAAATCGAGCTCCCATAAGGTTTTCAAATTTTACAGTCTGCTCGAGCGCCCAAAGTGGCGCTCGAGCGAAGACCCTATTTTTAGCATGTTTTGGAAAATTGCATTTAGTTCACATTTTTATTCTCATTTCTTCCCAAAGCATTCTGGACATGATTTATGGCTCAATAAAGATTAATAAGTTAACAATCAACCTTAATTAGTTGATTAAAAGAATAAGTCATTAACTTAGTAGTACTTGATTAAGAAGTCAAGTGAGAATTAGTTTATTCAGAAAAGAATGATTTAGTAATAAAAGGGGTTTATGAAATAAGAGCCCGATTCATTTGACTAAAAAAAAAATAAGCGTAGTGGACCTTCGAATTATTTAGACAGAAAACAAGAAAGTCAAGTTTGATCAAAGAAGTAATATTGTGCTTCAATGTGTATATGTTATGTGTTTGTATAGGTCACGCGTTATTGTCTGCTTGATCTGCCTGATCTATTTCTGCAACTATCTGTGAGTAATAACTTTGTAAAGTTATGTTCAATGTTAAATATTTTCTGAACATTTTGATATGAAATGATTAGTCTTCTGAAATGCTACACTATGTTTTGAATGAATGAAGGATTGTCCAAGATTCTGAAAGTTGTTCGTGGCATCCTTAGCATCATATGATATGCGTCCCTTTATGGGTCATCGGAAACGTCTCTGTGCACATGAGTCATCGGAATGCCTTCAAGGTCGTCCCTTCATGGGTCATCGGATTTGTTAACACTAATGGATGTACCACGTATGATTATATGCAAAATCTAAATATGAAAATGATTGTGAATATGTATATGAATCTGTTTCTAATTTGGAATCTGAATATGCATAAGAATCTGATTTCTGACTCTGTGATGGCCATCATTCATTAAACCCTTTACTCTGTTATTATTCATTGGGCATCAGCTCACTGTTTATATGTATGTATGTAGGTGATCAGGGCGTGACCAAGCTTAGAGGCGCTTGGAATCAGTCTTTGACAGCCAACCTATGTGTCTCCCGTCGAGGTTCCGGACATGTCTAGTGGTTATGGCTAAATGCATAAGTTGAAGTTTTGTTTTCCTGTTCAGCTAGACAAGCCTTTGTGTATTTTGTAAATAGGGCTAAGTCCCTTTTTGTCTAGCTTATATATATGTATATATATGATGATGTGTATATGTATGTATATGAAGTTTAAAATTTTTCTGTCTTATATAAGTCTGCACAGCTCAATGGATGTTGTATAATTGTTGTTTGCTTCCGTAGCCCCTAATTATATGTTATTCTGACAAGAGGCCTTTGGTAATCCAAGGGTTTCTGGCCGATTACGATGCTAAACCTATAAGGGCGGGTTTGGGTCGTGACAGAGTGGTATCAGAGCACGAGTTAATATCTCACACACGTGTCCATTGAGCATTGGAATGTCTAGAACAAATTTAAGTTTCATGCATATAGTGAGTAAGTAAGGAGTTGTGCATTCAAGAATATGTATATACGTTTGTGTAATGTGTTTAAGTATTGAAACTAAGTATTATGAGCTATTATGGAATTGTGATGATTATAAGGAAACTGGAATGTGTTTAATTAGTTTAGCAATGAGGCTAAAAGCTAAGAATTATTGAGATATTGAGAAATTACAAATGTTATAAGGAAATCAAAATTTTTGACTAGAACACTGGGGAGTACAAGTATGTTGATTTTTGGAAACAAGGTGTTATGAGAAATTAGAGTTTTTAATGGAAGCCATGAAAGTTACATGAGTTGGATGTCAAATTGGACTATGAGAATATTTGGGAAATTGAGGAATTTGATGATCAATGTAGTATGTGGAACTATGGTAATTGAGGATGAGAAAAGTATTTGATACGTAAAATGGTACATTTTGGCGGGAACCTATTATATGGAATGTTAAATTGTAGAGTCTCATGCCTTTGTTGAATGACCCTAAAAGTCCGATTAGAATCACGTTTGGCCAGCGTAGCTTCGAATCGAAAATTCTTGGTAAATTCCATGTGAATGACTAGGTTACCCTACCAGTGTCCTTATATGCCTATATGTGTATGACTACTTGTATATATATGTGCTTTGTGTTGTAATTCAAGTTAATTAAATTAACCCAAGTGTTGTCAACCATCTTCTTGTGTTTAACTCTTCTCTTCCGTCATTAGGAGAAGATGGTGAAAAAGTGTGAATGGAGTGGAAATTGAATCTTTATCAGAGTGATTAGGTAAAGTAGAAGAAGTACTAGAGACCGTGGTGAAAGCTATGAATCCTATCATACATGGCAAGATCAAAAGGAAGAGTTAAGTGTGGAAGTGAAAAATGAATTAAAGAAGAAAACTAAGAATTTTGTGGTAAGAAAGACGAGTAATTCTAGGCAAGGTTGTAAGAGAAGTAAGTTATCCTAGTATGTCAATATGTCACAAGATTCATCGGGGACTGTGTCATCGAATTACTAGAAATGTGAGAAGTTGGGGCATCAAATAAAAGATTGTCCCAAATCTAAGAGAAAGCTCAAATAATTTAACTGGTTAAGGATAGTACTTAAGTACAAGTAGGACTGCTTGAAGTTAATAGTTTATGTATGAGTGGTATTTTTAATAAAGCTATGTTTTGATGTTTTGGTAAAGCTTTGCTTTGCTTTGTTTTGGAAAAAAAAAATATATTTGATCAAGCATGAATGATGATCCATTAGTTCTGTATCAAGTATTAGCTTTGTTTTAATGACATTCTTGAAAGGTCCTTTCGTGCTAAGGGATGTTAAGTTTATGTAGAACCTTTGTTGACATATCTCTTTGCCATCGACGGTCATGTACGGATGGTATCACCGATGGTCTTGTATGGGTGGGTTACATTGTCATCGACAGTTTTCTGGGTGAATTGTCTAACCGATTTCGGGTCGGCCACCGACGGTCATAAACGGGTGTGCTTCGATTCTGGGGCGATTATTCCTTTGTTTTGTTAGGAATGTCATCTTTGTGTTAGATAGATGTTAGTAAACATCCCAAGAAGCTTTGAAAGATTTCAATTGATGATCTCGATTCATCCCATGTTTTGTTACAAGTTATGTTATGTATTGTTTAATAAAGATGGAACCCATTTGTTGGAACCTTTCAAAACATTGAAAGTGACCGATTATGATACATTGAATTAGGTATCTGGAAGAATTATTCCCCCTCGAAAAAAAAAACGTAATGGAAAATAAGGAAATAAATTTCATTAGAATGACAAATATATATTTCTTAAAGAACATTTGGGAACATAAGAATTTTGGTCTGCTAATTGTAATGGTTTGAGAAAGCTTAAAATTTAGCCCTAAGTTATCATGTGTCAATTTATCAAATCAATGAATATATATATGCAGGTAAGACTTAGAATAAGCATGAAGACAATGTAATTTAAATTACTTATGTAAATGTAACCTTAAGTAGATAAGAAAGCTAATAAGGAAGCTAATGATCGCGTAAAACGTTGACCTGTTGTAAATCGAATCACCACTTTGAAATGGTGGTATGAGAAAGATTGTCAAAAATGGTAATTTTAATTTCACAAAAGTATGTGAAGTTCTGCTCTGATCTATATGACTGTCTGTTACCATATAAGAGCAAGCCAAGATCTGTTACTTGCAATAGGCTCGATGAATTTCTATGAAATATGCTTCTGTTATGACTCCAATACGCTTCTGTTCTGAATTCGATATGTTCCTCTATTTCGAGATGACTTATATGAATTGACATCCAAGATGTTTGTTTGAAATTGAGACCATTAATATGTTATTACATTTCCACATAATTCGGGATTTCTATGATAAATTAGCATGTGAAACCTTATTTGGGGACATTACATTATATGCATAAAAATAAAATAATAATAATTAAAAATAAATAAATGTTCGTAGGTGTCCAATTGCCCGGCCGTATCAAGCCGGCAAAATGTGAAACGTGTTGAGAAATGTGTTGAGTCAGCAATAGTGTGAATGACTCGTAAAGAACTTATGTTCTTGAATAGTGATGCATTGATTACAAAATTTAATTTGAAGAATCTAACATGTCAAGAGCGAAATATTTTGATCTGTTTGAAAAATAAGGAGAATCATGAACATTCCTTAAAATAAATCTCCTACTGTTGGAAGTATGTGAATTATTGATTGATGAACTAAAGTATTTAGCTTATGTGATTGATGTCAATAGAGACGATTATGAATCGCCAATTTGGGTTGTTAGCCATTAAGTGATTGGGAATAAGTTCACTTTATGTGAAGAAAATCCATTGGAAAAGAAGTTACTTAGGGAAGGAAATGTAGTGAGACCAAGTAATATAACTGATTTTCGGTACAAGTATTTTAAGTTTGGAGGACAAAACTTCATAAGGGGGGAAGGCTGTAACAACCCCTCCACGTATAATAATTAGCTTTTAATTAATCAAAGAGATTTGAATTTAATTGCCCATTACTCTGATTTAACTCGAGACTTATGATTTAACTCGTATATGATTCCATTGATGATTCATTTTGGAATTAGAAATTGAAAAAAATCTAAATGGCTCAAGAGAATACAAATGGTGCATCGAATTATTTTAATTTGGAGTATTGGACCATATGGGAGTTTAATTAAATATTCGATTTAGATTTATAAATTGAAATTTGATTAATTGGGTCCGAATTGGAGTTAATTAAGTTAAGAGGATTGGGAATTAAGATTATTATGAATTAAATTCATTTATGTGGTGCCTAATTTGAATATGTAATTTATTGACGAAATTTTGAGTCTGATCAGAAATTGAAGGCTTAAATGATTTAAGAAACTAAAATTGAGGATAGAAATAAGTTTAATTTAATATTTGGAGCCTTTTAGGAATTTGATTAAAATTCAGATTCAGAATGGTAGAGATTAAATATAATTAATTGGGCTATAATAGAAGTCAAATTAGACTGAGTAAATTATGTGAGATTTCGATTAGTTGTGATTAATTAAATTATGTACTAATCAAGTGTTAATTATAATTAGTTAAGACAAAAGTGGAGTTTAATTAAGTCAATGCATAAATTAGTAATTTAGTTAATTTTAGAGCCTTCTAATCTTTTAATGTTGGAACCTTGTGCACGTGTGAATAGTGTTGAATCAGGAAGTGGGTTTGGTATATGTGGTGCCAATTTCAAGTGATAAAGTGGGCTTACTCATTTTCTTCTTCAGAAACTATTTTTGTTGAGTATGGTTTGGTGAGGGAGAGAAGAACCGAGAGAGAGGGAGTGAGAGAGAGAAGTCCAACTTTCATGCTGGAAAAAGCTTTGGAGAAATGGGTTTAAGAGATCTAAATGAAGATAAAAAGAGAACTCAAGGAATTAAAAAGAAATTCAGTCATGGAAGGTTAAAGGAAAGGATTTTAACCTTGATAGTTGTAGAATCCTTGTATCACACTCGGAATTAAAGATGAGTTTGGTTCAATTTCATGTAATTAAAAGGGTATTAGCAAGATGATGAATAAATGAAGTTATGTTCAATTTATGGAAATTAATTTAGAAATTAACTACTTTGGGTTTGATTTTGGAACATCATGCATGAATTGAGTTTAATTTCTACATGCATGGTCAAATCCTACAAGTCCTAGTACTCTAAATGTACATGCATAATAGATTTCTTAGAATTGACTTCATGTTTTGATGAAATAAAAGCTAACCTTTGGAAAATTATGAGTTTATGGAAAATTAAACATTGATTTAATTTTGAATATAGAAAATTAATTAGTTTTAATCTTAATGTCATACATGCAAATACTTTCCTAAGAGTCATATAACTTCAATTTCATATACATTAAAAGGAATTAGTAAAATGGTGTAGAAATTGAATTAGATTCAAAATTATAGAAGTTAATTTGAAAATAACCATTTTGGGTTTGAATTTATTTGTCTTACATGAAATTGAGTTTCAATCACACATGCATCATGAATTTACAAGAGTTTTGGGAGTCTAATTCATGTTTTAAAATTTGTGGGTTTGATGGAGAGAAAATGAGTTAAAACTAAAATTTGAACAATTAGGTGTCGTTTGGTAACACTTACGTTTTCAGTTTTCTGTTTATATTTACAAAAATTTTAAAAACTCAAATAAAAACTTGTTTGATAAAATTTTTGATTTATAAATCAGTGGTCTCAGTTTATAAATTTGGCCAAAAAATGAAAACACAAAAAATGTGTTTCCATTTTGAGTTTTGAGTTTTTTTTATCTTACCACCCAACACTAGCCACCACCCGCCACCATTTTCCACCACCGTCTTCCACCACCACCTACCACCACCACCCACCTGCCACCACCACCACCACTCACCACCCACCTGCCACCCACTCGCCACCACCATCTACCCCTCGCCACCACTACCACCACCACCCACCACCCACCTGCCATCCACCCGCTACCACCAACCACCCGCCACTACCATCCACCGCCCGCCACTACCACCACCCACCACTTACTTGCCACCACCACTCACCAGCCACCCGCCACCACCACCCACCACCACCATCACCTATCACCCACCCGCCACCCATCTACCACCACCTACTCGCTAGCACCTATACCGTCACCCACCCACCACCACCACCTGCCAC
>NW_021027139.1:1204614-1237548 GCF_004153795.1 Camellia sinensis | reverse complement strand
TTTATCAAATGCTAATGTTTTAGTTATTTCTCATACTTGGTTTAGTATATTTCTACTGGGCATTGACTTACCCTATATGGGACATCATTTTCAAGTTCAGGTAATATGCCACCTTCAAGGACATAGCTTGGGAAGCTTAGAGCTGAAGATCCCTTTTGTTGTTCACATTTTTGTGTATTACATGTAAATTCAAGCCGAGGGTTTAATGTGTATGAGTTAGTATACTCTTTTTTTGTAACCAAGTGTTGGCTTGGAAAGTTGTAAGCCCGTAGGGCATTTACTTTTGTTGTCAACATGTAATACTTTTGTGATAAATACTCTGATAAATAGATGTACACTTTATTCTCTTGAATATATTGTCAATTTCTTGTATCATGAATGTATGAACAATAGGTTTATTTTGGGGGCGTTACACTTAGTATATACTTATATTGAGTTTAATAAATAAAATACTATGTTTTTCGTTGGTTTTAGTTAACAAAAATAGTTAAATGGTTTAGATTGAAAATAAATGAAAATATTATGGTTCAAATTGATAAAATTAAAAATTAAAAATTTATATTATTATAAAAGTCAAATCCTGATTTTTAATATTTTTTGTAATTATCCCAGAAATAAATGATAAAATAATTCTAACACAAATTTAAAATAAAGACAGAGGCCGACCACACATGGAACCAGGGTCGGTTTTACCTAGGTGCGATGTAGGCACAAGTAAGGTTGCGAGCAGCATCATGCTGGACCCCAAAGCTCTGGTCATCTTGTTTTCGCTATGGTTGGCTGACCTTGTGAGGATTGGCTCAAACATATTTTGGTCTTTATTTATAATTTCTGTTGTTGTTGATTATGCCTATTTTCCAACATCAAATTTGTTCCAATTTCGTTGGTCTTCATTAGTCGGTCTCCTCTTCAATATTATCAAAATAAACTTTGATTATTATTTTTTATATCAATAAAAAATCATTACTCTTGTTTTTCCCCTCTCCTTTCTTGACCAAATACTCACTGTGAAAACAAAAAGAATAAGGATTGTCTCAGTATAATTGAGCTCATGAAATTCATCATGAGTTTTAATTTAATAATTTAAACTATTTGTTTTAAGAGTTATTATATGTAGATTATTAATAATAAATAAATAAATTGATTTGATCATTGTAGATATTTAATTAATATTTGTCTTAAAAAATTAGACGATTTGTTTTGAAAAATATATTTTCAATTTGTTTGTTTGTTTTTTTTTTTTTTTTGGATGAAATATATGTAAGATTAAGTGTGGCCACAACATAACATGGTGTGCCTCTCTATACTGAATCAAATCTTGATATAGGTGATTTGGAAACCTTCCTGCAAGGTAATTGAATGATCTGGAAACAAAAACAGAGTGTTTGAATTTGAACACTAAAAGACACAATGCTTCACATCATATTTGAAGCATTGTGATCATTGCCAAACAAGTGGTGACTCTTGGCAATGGTAGCCAAGATACTTATAAATAGTTGACATATTGGGTTCATTGATTTGCATTGAAAATCAACATATATTCACACCCTATTTTGTCTCCGGATTATCAATTCCATCTTGTGTGATAAATACCCTCACGGGATCACCGATCACTTAGCCATTAATTGTTTATCTTTCAAGTGGTATTAGAGCGAGTTTACACATTATCACAGATGTCGAAATATAGTCCGAAAGAACGAAAAGTTTCCTAACTCTTCTTACCAAAAATTCAGAAAATTATTGACCGTCAATCTTTGGCATTGGTGAATTCCATTTGTTTATTTAATCATCACCAACGTGTTATATTCCCAGAAAACTATCCAAAGAAAATAACCGTTGGTTGTGCTATTGTTCCAAACCTTGCCGAAAGTGAAGCCGAATTGTACCGTTGGAAGCAATTTTATAAAATATTTTTCAGTTCAAATTGCGTCTTCAAATTGGCACCATCTTGTTCTTCTCAAAATTTTGATCACAATGGTGAAATTCGTTGTGAAAAAGGGCAAAAAATTGACCCACAAAGTTCAATTTATAGTTTGTGGTCTCCGACTCTAGATGTCGGAGAAGAAGATCAGAATAATTCCGTTAGAACATTTGTGTTGAACATACCTTCCATTGGGCTAAATTCAAAAACAAAGAGGAAAGACTCAAAAATAAAAATTACAGCCAGAAAATCTGTTCCCTTGGGCCTAAAATTAAAAAGAAGCGAATTGGGCCAATTTTGGTAGGAGCCCAAACCAGCCAGGCACAGCCTAACAGCCTAACAGCCTAACAGCCTTGAGCTGCAAACAGAGCCAATCAGCCCAGAGCCAGAGGCACAGCCCAGGGCAACAACTTAGCCAGCCCAGCGTGTAGACCCGCGTGCTAGCCCAAACCCGCGCGACCCGCGCCTGACTACCCAGTGCGCTGACCTGCGTTCCAGCCCAAACCCGCGCCTTGACCCACCGGTTCAACCCTAGCCGGCCCAAATCAGTTTAGCCCAGCCCTTGGACTGACAGCAGTCTGGTCTAAACAATTTTTTGGCTCATTCTCGCTCATTTCAAGGCCGTTTTCAATCATTTAAAAGCCAAAATTTTCAGAATTCTTCTAAGAATTTTTCTGTGGGTAATTGTACTAAATTTTCGAAAGAAATAATTAGGCAAGAAGGCTATCCAAGGGTGTTACACAGTAAAACATCCAAAGGAAAAATATTTAATAAGCACTGTTGTGTCCCTTGGGCTAGTAACTATTTTTACAATATTCATAAGCGAAGTATTGGGTTTAATAGGCCATTGGGTTTTCATCATTCTTCTTACCCAAGGCAAGACGATTGATCTTTTGCTTACTGCAGGGGGTGACTCAACAATTTCAAGACTTATCTTTATTAAGACTTGTTGTTGACTTATTTAATTTGCTTATTTGTTTATTTTAGTTTGTAATATCCACATTTTAATTTTTTTTATTGTAACACATTTTTGTTTTAGTATGGCTATTAAAAATGCCATGGATTCTTCAAGAATTAAGATGCTTAATGGAAATAATTTCTGAGCATGGAAACGCCATATTTCTTATCTTCTTACACATGAAAAAACATTGCACACTTTATCCACTTCTAAACCAGATGATGATTCTAATTGGTTTCAAAATAAATGGATAGAAGATGATGCAATGGCAAAGGCAACTATGTTACATAATATGAAAGACAACATTATTCCGCTTTTTGAAGAACGTGAAACTGCAAAACAATTAATGGAAGCACTAGAAAGTAAGTATGGAGTTTGATCGGACACTCAAATTCAATTGCTCTTAGACAAATATAATAACACTCGTATGAGTGATAATATTTGATAAATTTGAAAAAACAAAAAAAAAAAAAAGAATAAAAATAAAAAATTCTAAAACAACATATAAAAAGAATAAAAAAAAAATATATTATCGTATATTAAACTATGTTTAGAGATAACTGCTTTGGGCTATCGTGGAGAATAGTCTTGACTGTTGTAGACATTGTATGATGATTAGGGAAAACTGAAACTAATCACATTGATTATGTCATTGAATATGACGGTTGGAATAATACAGCAAATGTGTGTATTGACTGATCATTGTATATGATAATGTTTAAATACATTTATATGTATATTGTTTGGGAGGAGATAGGGGATGTACTCCATGTTTGAGAGGAGATAGGGGATGGACTCTCAAACCTGTTTGGAGGAGATAGGGGATGGACTCCACTGATACAAGCAAATCTGTGTATCACTTGAAATATGAAGTGTTGAAGTTATGAAGTGTTTAATATAGAGTTATATTCTCATGTGAATTGTGAAGTATGGAAGTGTTTTAATATGTGTTATAGTCTCATTGAATTGTTTGCCAGGTACTGAGCCATAATTATGAAACGAAACTGTATAAGTGAAGGAAACTGAAATGAAAAATGGATGTACTTGTTGTTGAATTGAAAAGTTTGTGAGTTGGTTATAAGTTGTAACCTTATATCAAATGCTATTTTTTTAGTTATTTCTCATACTTTGTTTAGTATATCTCTACTGGGCATTGACTCACCCTATATGGGACATCATTTTCAGTTCAAGTAATATGCCACCTCTAAGGACATTAGCTTGGGAAGCTTAGAGCGAAGATCCCTTTTGTTGTTCACATTTTGTGTTATTACATGTAATTCAAACCGATGGTTTAATGTGTATGAGTTAGTACTCTATTTTTTGTAACCAAGTGTTGGCTTGAAAAGTTGAATCGTAGGGCATTTACTTTTGTTGTCAACATGTAATACTTTTGTGATAAATTCTCTGATAAATAGAGTACACTTTATCTCTTGAAATATTTGTCAATTTTTTTATCATAATGTATGAACAATAGTTTATTTTGGGGCGTTACACTTAGTATATACTTATATTGAGTTTAATAAATAAAATACTATGTTTTTCGTTAGTTTTATGTAACAAAATAGTTAAATGGTTTAGAATTGAAAATAAATAAAATATTATGGTTCAAATTGATAAAATTAAAAATTAAAAATTTATATTATTATAAAAGTCAAATCCTGATTTTTAATATTTTTTGTAATTATCCCAGAAATAAATGATAAAATAATTCTAACACAAATTTAAAATAAAGACAGAGGCCGACCAACATGGAACCAGGGTCGGTTTTACCTAGGTGCGATGTAGGCACAAGTAAGGTTGCGAGCAGCATCATGGTGGACCCAAAGCTCTGGTCATCTTGTTTTCGCTAAGGTTGACTGACCTGTGAGGATTGGCTCAAACATATTTTGTCATTATTTAGCACGGCTTATCATCCTCAGACTGACGGGTAGTCCGAGCGTACTATTCAGATCCTTGAGGATATGCTTCGGGGTTGTGTCCTTGACTTTAGTGGGTCGTGGGAGAGGCACTTGCCCTTGGTGGAGTTTGCCTACAACAATAGTTTTCAGTCGAGTATCGGTATGGCACCGTTTGAGGCCTTGTATGGCCGACCTTGTAGGTCTCTAGTTTGTTGGGCCGAGGTGGGTGATGCACCTTTGTTGGGTCCGAAGTTGGTTCATGAGACGACGAAAAAAGTTGAGCTTATCCGTAAGAGGCTCGTTACAGCCCAGAGTCGCCAAATATGTTATGCCAACCGTAGGAGGAGGCCTTTGGCATTTGAGACGGGTGATCTATCTTTCTAAAAATATCACCTAGGCGGGGTTTCATGAGATTTGAGAAAAGTGGGAAGTTGTCCCCTCGGTGTATTGGTCCTTTCGAGATCCTTGAGAGGATCGGCGAGGTTGCCTATCGTTTAGCTTTGCCGCCGCAGTTGTCTAGAGTGCATGACGTGTTTCATGTTAGTATGCTTCGGAAATACGAGCCGGATCCGTCACATGTTTTGAATTGGACCGATTTAGAGGTTGATGAGGAGGCCTCGTATGAGGAGAGACCGGTGCGGGTTTCGGATAGGCGGGATCAAGTCTTGCGAGGCAAGATGATACCCTTGGTAAAAATTTTGTGGAAACGTCACGAGGTTGAGGAAGCCACTTGGGAACGTGAGTTAGATGTCCGTGAGAAATATCCGAACTTGTTTGTTAATGTTTAACCATGTATTGGGAATTTTGTTGTATTGATAAACTTTAAGAACATTGAATATGTCTTAATTTGTAAAACATTGTGTATGTATTGGTTTATGGAAGTATTATTGAATATGCCTTGAAAATAGAAGTTTAATTTAACATTGTATATGTTGAATGTGTTGTAGAAATGCAAATATATCATTAACATTGATTATGTTATGGAATTGTGAGGCATGTATATTGAAATTTGTTGAATTTCGAAGAGATGCATGTTGATAATGCACGTTGTAACATATGATGTAGTTTGCCTCTTGAATAGAGATGAGATGACTGGTATTGGGTCAGGATGTTGAATATTGAATTGTAATATTGTTGAGAATTGAGAAACCATGATTTTGAAACTTATAACAAATTTCGGGGACGAAATTTCCTAAGATAGGGAGGTTGTAGCACTTGTGCCTTTTAAAGCTTTTGGTAAATGTATTTGGACCCTTTATTCAATTTTGGGAAACTTTGGCGTTGTTGTACTTTAGTTTTGGAGGAGTACAAATTGATTTAAACTTGTTGGGTTTGGTTCTTCGCACTTATTCTTGTCAAAAGTTCCTTGGAGACTTAGAAATTTCATTCTAGGGTCGACACCAGTCTTCCTAGGGTCGACCGTTACCTGTTGATGAAGTTCTGGAAGTGTTGCTGGAACATAGAGTAGACACTAGACTGGGAGAGGGTCGACCCTCTTCTGTCTGTGTGTTGGTTGCTGGAACATAGGGTAGGCACCAGACTGGGAGAGGGTCGACCCTCTTCTGTCTGTGTATTGGTTGCTGGAAGATAGGGTAGACACCAGTCTGGGGTGGTGTCGACACCTGCAGTGCAGTCAAAGCTTTCCCAGATTTTTTTTCCTCTTTGGTGTCGACACCACTGTTCCAGGGGTCGACACCTACAACTTTTTCCCAAATTTTTCTACCGGTTTGGGCCTACTTTTTGGGGATATTTTGACTTGACTTTGGGGCTTATATCTATTTTTGACCTAGTAATATATAAAGGCCCTCACTTGACATTTTCTCTCACTTTTTCTTCCCTTTCCTCTCTCTAAACCGTGAAACACCTTCTCTCTCTCTCTCTCTCTCTCTCTCTCTCAAGGCACTTTTCACTCAAAGATCCTTAGATTTACTTGTTTGAAGACCTCTACTCACCTTGCTCCTTTGAGATAAAGTGTAGAGCTTGTTGAGGGCTTCATTTTGATCGGAGCAAAGCTTGGTTTCTCCTCCGTCGACTTTTGGGTTTTTCTTCCTTCTTCCCCTTCTAAACTTGAGGTAGGGATAAACTACTCCTTGCTATGAGTTTTAACACAGATGTTTGTCATTTTGTATAAATGGTGGGTTATGATGATTTTGGGGAGTTAGGGTTTTGAATTTGAAATTACAAAAGAGGGGTTTTTAAGTATTGAATTCTATGTGTATGTGAGACCTTGGAAAATGGGGTTGTTGGTGTGAAATTTATGAAATTGAGCCTTAGGGTTAAGGTTTGAGAAAAAGGGGCAATATGTCCAGCTTGATTGTAATTCATTAATTTGTATAATTAATATAGTAATTGTGGGAATATGAAATTGAGTCGGAAATCATGAAATTAGATGGAATTGAGATTGAATAGTGTAGTTGGATTAATTAATCACTCACCTATGACAATGTTGATATTTTATTTATTGATAAATTTATTATCTGTTTAGAGATAACTGCTTTGGGCTATCAGTGGAGAATAGTCTTGACTGTTGTAGACATTGTATGATGATTAGGGAAAACTGAAACTAATCACATTGATTATGTCATTGAATATGACGGTTGGAATAATACACCAAATGTGTGTATTGACTGATCATTGTATATGATAAATGTTTAAATACATTATATATGTATATTGTTTGGGAGGAGATAGGGGATGTACTCCATAGTTTGAGAGGAGATAGGAGATGGACTCTCAAACCTGTTTGGAAGGAGATAGGGGATGAACTCCACTGATACAGCAAATCTGTGTATCACTTGAAATATAGAAGTGTTGAAGTATGAAAGTGTTTTAATAAGAGTTATATTCTCATGTGAATTGTGAAGTATGGAAGTGTTTTAATATGTGTTATAGTCTCATTGAATTGCTTTGCCAGGTACTGAGCCATAATTATGAAACGAAACTGTATAAGTGAAGGAAACTGAAATGAAAAATGGATGTACTTGTTGTTGAATTGAAAAGTATTGTGAGTTGGTTCATAAGTGTCAACCTTATATCAAATGCTATTATTTTAGTTATTTCTCATACTTGGTTTAGTATATCTCTACTGGGCATTGACTCACCCTATATGGGACATCATTTTCAAGTTCAAGTAATATGCCACCTCTAAGGACATAGCTTGGGAAGCTTAGAGCAGAAGATCCCTTTTGTTGTTCACATTTTTGTGTATTACATGTAAATTCAAACCGATGGTTTAATGTGTATGAGTTAGTACTCTATTTTTTTGTAACCAAGTGTTGGCTTGAAAAGTTGTAAGTCTGTAGGGCATTTACTTTTGTTGTCAACATGTAATACTTTTGTGATAAATTCTCTGATAAATAGACGTACACTTTATTCTCTTGAATATATTGTCAATTTTTTGTATCATGAATGTATGAACAATAGTTTTATTTTGGGGGCGTTACACTTAGTATATACTTATATTGAGTTTAATAAATAAAATACTATGTTTTTCGTTAGTTTTAGTTAACAAAAATAGTTAAATGGTTTAAATTGAAAATAAATAAAAATATTATGGTTCAAATTGATAAAATTAAAAATTAAAAATTTATATTATTATAAAAGTCAAATCCTGATTTTTAATATTTTTTGTAATTATCCCAGAAATAAATGATAAAATAATTCTAACACAAATTTAAAATAAAGACAGAGGCCGACCACACATGGAACCAGGGTCGGTTTTACCTAGGTGCGATGTAGGCACAAGTAAGGTTGCGAGCAGCATCATGGTGGACCCCAAAGCTCTGGTCATCTTGTTTTCGCTAAGGTTGACTGACCTTGTGAGGATTGGCTCAAACATATTTTGGTCATTATTTATAATTTCTGTTGTTGTTGATTATGCCTATTTTCCAACATCAAATTTGTTCCAATTTCGTTGGTCTTCATTAGGCGGTCTCCTCTTCAATATTATCAAAATAAACTTTGATTATTATTTTTTATATCAATAAAAAATCATTACTCTTGTTTTTCCCCTCTCCTTTCTTGACCAAATACTCACTGTGAAAACAAAAAGAATAAGGATTGTCTCAGTATAATTGAGCTCATGAAATTCATCATGAGTTTTAATTTAATAATTTAAACTATTTGTTTTAAGAGTTATTATATGTAGATTATTAATAATAAATAAATAAATTGATTTGATCATTGTAGATATTTAATTAATATTTGTCTTAAAAAATTAGACGATTTGTTTTGAAAAATATATTTTCAATTTGTTTGTTTGTTTTTTGTTTTTTTTTTGATGAAATATATGTAAGATTAAGTGTGGCCACACCATAACGTGGTGGGCCTCTCTATACTGAATCAAATCTTGATATAGGTGATCTGGAAACCTTCCCGCAAGGTAATTGAATGATCTGGAAACAAAAACAGAGTGTTTGAATTTGAACACTAAAGACACAATGCTTCACATCATATTTGAAGCATTGTGATCATTGCCAAACAAGTGGTGACTCTTGGCAATGGTAGCCAAGATACTTATAAATAGTTGACATATTGGGTTCATTGATTTGCATTGAAAATCAACATATATTCACACCCTATTTTGTCTCCGGATTATCAATTCCATCTTGTGTGATAAATACCCTCACGGGATCACCGATCACTTAGCCATTAATTGTTTATCTTTTAAGTGGTATTAGAGCGAGTTTACACATTATCGCAGATGTCGAAATATAGTCCGAAAGAACGAAAAGTTTCCTAACTCTTCTTACCAAAAATTCAAAAAATTATTGACCGTCAATCTTCGGCATTGGTGAATTCCATTTGTTTATTTAATCATCACCAACGCGTTATATTCCCAGAAAACTATCCAAAGAAAATAACCGTTGGTTGTGCTATTGTTCCAAACCTTGCCGAAAGTGAGGCCGAATTGTATCGTTGGAAGTAATTTTATAAAATATTTTTCAGTTCAAATTGCGTCTTCAAATTGGCACCATCTTGTTCTTCTTAAAATTTTGATCATAATGGTGAAATTCGTTGTGAAAAAGAGCAAAAAATTGACCCACAAAGTTCAATTTATAGTTTGTGGTCTCCGACTCTAGTTGTCGGAGAAGAAGATCAGAATAATTCCGTTGGAACATTTGTGTTGAACATACCTTCCATTAGGCTAAATTCAAAAACAAAGAGGAAAGACTCAAAACTAAAAATTACAGCCAGAAAATCTGTTTCCTTGGGCCTTAAAATTAAAAAGAAGCGAATTGGGCCAATTTTGGTAGGAGCCCAAACCAGCCAGGCACAGCCTAACAGCCTTGAGCCGCAAACAGAGCCCATCAGCCCAGAGCCAGAGGCACAGCCCAGGGCAACAACTTAGCCAGCCCAGCGTGTAGACCCACGTGCTAGCCCAAACCCGCGCGACCCGCGCTTGACTACCCAGTGCGCTGACTTGCGTTCCAGCCCAAACTCGAGCCTTGACCCGCCGGTTCAACCCTAGCCGGCCCAAATCGGTTTAGCCCAGCCCTTGGACCGACATCAGTCTGGTCTAAACAATTTTTTGGCTCATTCTCGCTCATTTCAAGGCCATTTTCAATCATTTAAAAGCCAAAATTTTCAGAATTCTTCTAAGAATTTTTCTGTGGGTAATTATACTAAATTTTCGGAAGAAATAATTAGGCAAGGAGGCTATCCAAGGGTGTTACACAGTAAAACATCCAAAGAAAAAATATTTAATAAGTACCGTTGTGTCCCTTGGGCTAGTAACTATTTTTACAATACTCATAAGCAAAGTATTGGGTTTAATAGGCCATTGGGTTTTCATCATTCTTCCTACCCAAGGCAAGACGACTGATCTTTTGCTTACTGCAGGGGGTGACTCAACAATTTCAAGACTTATCTTTACTAAGACTTGTTGTTGACTTATTTAATTTGCTTATTTGTTTATTTTAGTTTGTAATATCCACATTTTAATTTTTTTTATTGTAACACATTTTTGTTTTAGTATGGCTATTAAAAATGCCATGGATTCTTCAAGAATTAAGATGCTTAATGGAAATAATTTCCGAGCATGGAAACGCCATATTTCTTATCTTCTTACACATGAAAAAAACATTGCACACTTTATCCACTTCTAAACCAGATGATGATTCTAATTGGTTTCAAAATAAATGGATAGAAGATGATGCAATGGCAAAGGCAACTATGTTACATAATATGAAAGACAACATTATTCCGCTTTTTGAAGAACGTGAAACTACAAAACAATTAATGGAAGCACTAGAAAGTAAGTATGGAGTTTGATCGGACACTAAAATTCAATTGCTCTTAGACAAATATAATAACACTCGTATGAGTGATAATAATAGTGTTGGTGATTATGTTAATTAAATGGAATTAATTGCTAAAGAATTATCGAACGCAGATTACCCTTTGTCGAACAAGATGCAAGTAACTGCCATACTTAATAGTCTTCCCTTATCTTGGGATCATGTTGTCACATCTTTAACTCATAGCGGACGAGAGATTTCAATGGTGACATGGCCTGTACTCTTAGTGTTGGAAGAAGAAAGAATGAAGCGAAGGCGTTAAAAAGGTTTGTCTTCTAACTTGTTGATGGCACAGTCTTCGTCACAACCACAGAATAATTCTCACACACCATTTAACAAGAAAAAGACGACTTCATTCAAGAGAAACTAGAAGAAGGGGTTTCAGAAAGGATGGAAGAAACAACAAGAATGGCAAAAACAACAACATCACAAGCATCAGATTGACCCATGTTACAAGTACGGTCAAAAAGGTCATATCAAAGCCACTTGTCCTCAGAAGAAGTAGAAAAAGGATCATAGCCCTGTTGCCATGACAGTTTCTGAAGCAATGGTGCTTGAACCTTCATCAAATTCATGGTGGATTGATTCTGCTGCAATTAGGCATATTGTGCAAAATAAAGACATGTTCGTGGAGTTTAATGAAAAGAAGATTGGTGAACACAGAATCTACATGGGCAACAACTCCTATAGTGATGTTTTGGGCGTCGGCAATTGTCAATTCTCTATTAATGGGACTTCTATTATGCTTCATGATGTGCTTTATGTACCTAGCATTCGTCGAAATTTAATATCAGTTCCAGTGTTAACCCAAAAGGGTTTTGAGATTAATTTTAGGTTTAACACAGTGTTGATTAAGAAAGGGAATGTAGTCGTGAAAGGTGTAAAAGTGAATGACATGTACTCTCTTCCTATTGATAATAAAAATAAAATATGTATTTATGATTATTTGCCTGTTTCTATCAGTAATAGTTCTTATTTATGACGTCTCAGATTAGGTCACATTAATAAAAATAAAATGTCTCGAATGTTTAAAAGTGGTTTATTGCCTAAAGCGTGTTCTGATAATTTTGCTATATGTGAACCATGTATCAAAGGAAAAATGACTAATAAGCCATTTTTAAAACATTGGAAATCATCAGAATTACTTGAAGTAATTCATTTAGACATTTGTGACCCTTTAAGAACTAAAACTCATCGAGGCATGGAATACTTTATTACTTTCACTGATGATTATTCAAGATATAGACATATCTACCTTCTTAAACACAAATCAGAGGCAATTGAAAAGTTTAAGGATTATAAATTAAAGGTAGAAAAACAACTTGGTCGGTCCATTAAAAACTTGAATAACGATAGAGGTGGTGAATATGAAGCTATGGATTCTTTCTGCAAGGACAATGGTATAAAACATTTGTTTACAATGCCATACACCCCACAACAAAATGGGATTGCCGAAAGACAAAATCGTACTCTAATGGAAATGACAAGGTCTATGATGACTCATGCTGATCTTCCTATTCATTTTTGGGAGAAGCTTTGTCTACCGCTGTATACATTTTAAATTGAGTTGAAACAAAAGCCAAACCTCTATCTCCTTACGAATGCTGGTATGGTACTAAACCTAATGTTCATAATCTCAAAGTTTGGGGATATAAAGCACATGTGCTTATTTCAAACCTTTAAGGGATAAATTGGGAAGTAAAACTTGGGAATGCAAGTTTATTGGCTATGTTGAAAATGAGAGTGGTTATTGTTTTTACCATCTCGAACGTGGATTATAGAAAGTAGAAATGCTATTTTTCTTAAATCTATTGATCTTGTTACTCCTATTGAACAAATTGAATTGCTTTCCGAAGTATCTTAGGATTCTTATCTTCCTTCTTTTTCACACGATCAACATATTCTTCCACAACCATCTAATAGTGGGAGAAAATGCAAATTACATGACGTTGTTTTACCTGCTTCAAATCCTGAGATAAGTGGGAGTAAGAGAGCATGACGTCCATCTACGTTTTTGAAAGATCATTATGTTTTTCAAGTTAAAGAACTTAATAACTTGGTAGATGATCCTACTAGTTATAATGAAGCAATGAGTAGCAGTGATGCTACACAATGGCTTGAGGTAATGAATGAAGAACTTGACTCGATCAAGCAAAAATGATGTTTGGGAATTAACCGATCTCTTGAATGGAAGAAAAGCCATTGGTTGCAAATGGGTTCTTAGAAAAAATTCAAAGTAGATGAATTTTGGTTAAATACAAGGCCAGGTTAGTAGCCGAAGGATTCACTCAACAACCTGGAATAGACTTCATAGATACATATTCTCCTGTTGTAAAATTTGCCTCAATAAGAATTCTAATGGCGGTAGTAGCCAGGATGGATTTGGAATTGCATCAATTAGATGTTAAAACAGCTTTTCTCAATGGAGAATTAAAAGAGGAAATTTATATGATGCAACATGATAGTTTCCAGAACCAAGGCAATGAGGATAAAGCCTATAAGTTCAAGAAATCTCTGTATGGACTTAAACAATCTTCAAGACAATGGTACTTAAAGTTTCACCAAGCCATTTTAGAAATGGGCTATGTTGTAAGTCCATTAGATCACTGTGTTTATATCTAGAAAAATGATGACAAGTTAGCAGCATTGTCTTTATATGTGTTTATTTTGTTTGTATTACATGTATATCAAGCCAAGGACTTATTTTGTATAGAGTTAGCACTCTTCTTTTGTGTAACCAGGTGTTGACTTGGAAAGCTGTAAGCCCATAGGGCATTTGCTTTTGTTGTTAACATGTAATACTGTTGTAAGAACTACTCTGATGAATAGAAATGGTTGGTTTCTTTTATATCAATGCATGTTTAAAGTGATGGGTTTTATGTATTATTTTGAGGGCGTTACACTCCAGTTTATTTGGCATTTTAAATTTTATTTTTGGAATTTTTCAAAAAAAAAAAAAATGACTTTTTAGATGTTTATCAAGACTTTTGAAAAAACTTAAACTTATTTTAAAAGTTTGTTTTAATAATTTTTTTTTATGATTTTTATGAGAGTATTACTCTTTGGAGTAAATAAGCTACTGTGTAGTATAATTTTTTATGATGTGTATTGAAAAAGGCATTTGTAATTATATAGATAATACAAAAGGTATTTATAATTATCCAGTTATAGTGTGGTGAGCTCTTATATAAATTTTTATTGTAGTTTTTTACTTATTGTTTTTCACATTTTAAAATGCAGAATTAGTAATTAAATTTTTCTAATTAAGTTTTGCAAAAATTTTCTTCATAAGTAGTATAATTTATATTTTTTTTTATAATTTACTTAGTTGTTAGTAGGAAAAGTAGCCTGTAATGCCCTCAAAAATAAAACCATCATAGCATACATTCACGATAAATAAAAGTGTTTTCATATTATAATCATCAGAGCATTCTTACAAAAGGTATTACATGTTGACAACAAAAGTAAACGCCCTATAGGCTTACAACTTTCCAAATCAACACTTGGTTACAAAAGAGAGTACTAACTCTACACAAATAAGCCCTTGGCTTGATATACATGTAATACAACAAAAAAGTCTACAGCCTCAAGCCTCCCAAGCTACGTCCTTGGAGGTGGCATAACACCTGTACCTGAAAATAATGTCCCATATAGGGTGAGCCAACGCCCAGTAGAGATATGCTAAACATAATATGAGCAATAACTAAAACATTAGCACTTGAAAAATGTTTAACTTAACAAAACTCAACTTACAAACATGGCTCAGAACCTGGCCAAATAACTGAAGTGAGACTACATCTCATGCCAACAATACTACAAACTGCCATTTTACGAAAATTGCGTCCGCGGGATTCGGCACCCATGTATTTTCATTCTCTTATGGCCATTTTACGGATATTTCATCCATGGGACTCGACACCCATGTATAGATATATTCGGATTGCCATTTTACGGAAATTGCGTCCGCGGGATTCGGCACCCATGTATAATTATATTCAAATGGCCATTTTACGGAAATTTCATCCGCGGGATTCGACACCCATGTATTCAAATACACAACTTGATTAGTTTCAATTCACCTAATCATTATGCAATGTCTACAACAATCAAGACTATCCTCCACCGATAGCCCAAAGCAGTTATTTCTAAGCAAATAATAAATGCCTCAACAGATATATAATTGACATTTTCAAAAGTGAGTGATTTATAAATCCAACTCCATCATTCTATCTCATAATGAGCAAATTTCATTATCCTAACTCAATTTCATAACAAATGTCATTAATTACACTAATGACCCAAATATACCCAAATATGACATTTTTCCCTTTAAGCTCAATATTGACCCAAAGGTCCAAATATTATCAACAACACCAATATTCTCATCTCTAGGCTCAAATATACATGTATAGGCTCAAAATACAAAACCCCTCTTTTATACATTTTGAAACCCTAACACCCAAAATCACCCAACTCAACATTATATCAAAAGACCAATAGTTTATGTCAAAGACCATAGGAATAAGTAGTTATCCCTACCTCAAATTGAAGAGCTCAAATGGAGGAGATGACCAAAATCCAAAGTGCTCCAAATCCAAGATTTTTCAGATTAAAAGGATGCCCTCAACACTCTCTATCTTTCTTACAAAGATCCTAGGTTAGAAACTCACTAGAAGTAGATTAATCCCTAGAGAGAAGTTGTTTAGAGGGAGGGAGAGCTCAGATCTAGGGTTTTTGAAAAAGAGAGAGATGAAAAAGTGAAGTGTAATCCCGCTGCTGTCTACTGATATACGTATGACCCGCTCGAGCGGAGAATAGGACGCTCGAGCGTTAGACACAAAAACTGGACACGCTTGAGCGCAAAGATACCCGCTCGAGCGCCAAGACACAACTGCAAAACACACCCGCTCGAGCGCAAAGGGAAAGCCGCTCGAGCGTAGATTTTCCCCTTCCAGAATTTTTACAGACAAAGAACTACCCGCTCGAGCGCCAAGATACCCGCTCGAGCGCTACCAGCTCGAGCGTAAGAAAAACCGCTCGAGCGTGAAAAACACACCTGCAGAAGTTTTGCAGAGGCACGAAATGCTGAGAGTGTGTAAACCCCGCTCGAGCAGACAACCAAAAATCAAATTCCGCTCGAGCATAAAGGGACCCGCTCGAGCGTACCACCAAAAATCTGGGCAACAAGGAATGGGACTAAAGCTCAACCAACTTGTTCGAAACACGCCCAATGCATCCTAAAACTCAAGCACACGGAATTAAAGGATAACAACAAGATATACAACCACCAACTCCACGGAACCTAAGTCCGGAATACAACAATCAAAGGAAGAGAAGCTGGGATCGTTATATGGCCAATACAATCCATAAGAATTAACCTTTCTCAATACAAAATTACTATATAGAATCAACCACAAAATCATGTATTGTAACAGTTCTACATTTTGGCCAATAGAGAAAAATTATGAAGATTTCTAGGAGAGTATTTAATTTTTCTTTTACCCTTTTTAATGTATATTGAAGACATTAAAAAATTATAATTTTTCTTCTATCTTGTAGTAGTTCAATTTCCCCATCTATGATATTCATGCAATGACGAACTTCTTAAAGTAGGTGGTTAACTAAAATATGTTATGAGGTTGTTAATTCTATGTCAATTAATTTTTCTTTATAGCAATTATTAAACCTCGTTTTGCCTTCTTACAGTTATGTTTCATATCAACAATCATTTTTATTTCATCTTAATCAAATGGGTTGAGGTTCTCATTAATCATCAATGGTCATATTCTTATTCGTCAAATATGAAAATAGTTTTGTGTACATTTTTAGTGTTGAGGAGTGCTCTTACTAATTGTATTTTTCTTTTTATCCTTCTGTCTTAGATTTCTTTAATTTTGCTTCTCAAGAAGATACTCAAGTTAGGAAGTCTCTCCCTTGCAATTCTTTATTAGTTGCTTACTTTTTTTCTTGAATTGCAGTGGGTTAATGAATGTTCTGGATTAATGAATGAACTCTCTCAGATTTCTTTAATGCTCTAGAATTTTCATGTTTGGTCTGTGAATTTTCAATAATTAGATTAACCATTAAGCTTTTAATGTTTGGTTTAGAAAGAAGTCTAATATAGTGTTTATAGTGATGTATCTTGGTATATAGCTGTTCAATTTCTAGAGAATACTTATGGGATTTATTTATTTATTTATTTTTTGTATTGTTGGAATGTATGATGAATTATGTGAATACTTATGTCTTTTTTTTTTGTTTTTAATAATGATATACAAGTTCATTTTTTATGCCCACTTTATAGACCCAGTGATGTGTCAAGAAGATGATTGGTTGACAATTAGATAATATTACCAACCAGTCCTCTTCTTGACATATCATTGGACCTATAAAATAGGTCTAACTTTTGGGTCTGAATAACTATTCTCTTCTTCTTTTTTTTTTTTAATTTTTACAAAGATTTTGTTACAGTTTAATTTTGTAATATGATGGGTCCATTTTTTTTCCCCCCATCTCTCTTAAGCTGTATTTGGATTTAGGATTTGAAGGGAATTTGTTGATTGAAAGGAAAAGGGAACATTAAAAAGTTAATCCTTTTTATTTGACGACCCTTATTTTTTTTGCTTTTAGTGAACTGCTTTTAATTTGGTTTTTTATTGAACTGCTATTTTAAAATGTTTAGGCTTCTCTCTCTTTAAAAAGAGTCCAGTTTATTTAGCTTTTTCAATTTTATTTTTGGAATTTTTCAAAAAAGAAGAAGACTTTTTAAATGTTTATCAAGACTTTTGAAAAAACTTCAACTTATTTTAAAAATTTGTTTTAATAATTTTTTTATGATTTTTATGAGAGTATTACTCCTTAGAGTAAATAAGCTACTGCATAGTATAATTTTTTATGATGTGTATTGAAAAAGGCATTTGTAATTATATAGCTAATACAAAAGGTATTTGTAATTATTCAGTTACAGTGTGGTGAGTCCTTTTATAAATTTTTATTGTAGTTTTTTACTTATTTTGTTTTCACATTTTAAAATGCAAATTTAGTAATTAAATTTCTGTAATTAAGTTTTGCTTAAATTTTATTCATTAGTATAATTTATATTTTTTTATAATTTACTTAGTTGTTAGTAGGAAAAGTGGGCAATGCAATCCAAAAGAATTAACCTTTGTCAATGCAAAATTACTCTATAGAATCAACCACAAAATCATGTATTGCAATAGTTCTACATTTTGGCCAATAGAGAAAAATTATGAAAATTTCTCTGAGAGTATTTAATTTTTCTTCTATCCTTTTTAATGTATATTGAAGACATAAAAAAATTATAATTTTTCTTCTATCCTGTAGTAGTTCAATTTGTCCATCTGTGATATTCATGCACAGACAAACTTCTTAAACTAGGTTGTTAACTAAAATATGTTAGGAGGTTGTTAATTTTTTAGCGATTAATTTTTCTTTATGACAATTATTAAACCTCATTCTGCCTTCATACAGTTATCTTTGTCAAATTTACATAATCAGACACTTTCAGGTTGAGACACCATTGACCTTCAACTGCTAATTATGGACAACATTACTATTTTTGGTCACGTAAGTTGTTTTCTTTTTTATTTATTTGAAAAAAAAATACATTTTTCTTATAAGCAAAAGTCAATTTTCTTTTCTTTTCATTATTTTTTATCTAATTTCCTTATAACAAAATGCTCTTTTCTTATAATTTATAAATGGATGGAGACCTACGTCGAACTGTAATATTGACTCCTTTTACTCATTTTCTTACATGTATAATTTTTTATTTTTATTTTTGTTAACTCTAATTCTTTTGTATTTTTAGGTTCAATTTCTTCAAGAAAGAAATGTTAATGTTGTTATTTGTGATGAGCGTGACCTTAATGTCATCCGTGTTCGAGAGGTAGGCCCAATTTAATTATATAGAATTTTTTTATTCAAAACACCCTATACACCGTATATTCTTATTTATATTTTTTTTAAAAAAATTCTACATATATATTATATTTTTTGTAGGCAAAGGAAATGGAAATTGCCAAGGCACTGTTGAAGAAAAACGAAAAGACCACCATTTCGGGCAAGGGAAAGGAAAATGCATGTTCAGTAGTATGACTCTTCAACATTTCCATTTTAAGTTCTTTTTTTGAAATATTTATTTTGAACCATGAACCTCGATCATGTTTTTTTTTTCCTTTTAAATGTAAAATTGACATACTACTTGCACAGTGACATATACTGTTTTTATAGTAAACAGTTTCATGTAAATTTGCGAAATGTTTTTTTTGAAACATGCTAAAATAGCATTTGTACAAAAACATTTTATTTGTTTTAAATTATTATTATTCTTTTTTTGTTTTTTGCTATTGGCATGAACATCTACAAGAGAAGAAAAAAGGAATAGAACAAAAAAGGAATGAGGAGGGGAGGGATACAGAATGAAAAGGTTTTCAATTTTTTTACAAAATATCAGAAGGAAAGGGAATTAAGATAAAGTAAATTAATATAAATAAAAAATGAAGAGAAAAGTATAAAACAGTAGATGATAATATTCATATTTTAGGCATTTTATGAAATTAATCTTTATGTTTTAGGCACATAACAATAATGTTATATCAAAAGCTGCGTTGGCTATAGCGATCCCGGTATTCCCTGTTGTTATTGAACTGTAATCCGGACTTGGTTCCGTAGATTTGTGGTTGTCTTATCCTCTTTTCTATCCCTTACTCTTTATCTTAGAGTTTTGGGTTGTGTTGGACTTGTTGGGAATAAGTTGGTTATGTTTTAGAACTTAGAATCTTTGCCCAGTTTTTGGCCTCTCCGCTCGAGCGGGGGTTTCGGCGCTCGAGCGGGAAAATCACCATCCCAGTACTTCCTCTGTAGTGTTGGACGCTCGAGCGTGAGGTTTGACGCTCGAGCGGGAGTTTGTGTGTGACGCTCGAGTGGGGAGTTGGACGCTCGAGCGGGGACCTGTTCTGCAAAACTTCTGGATGGTTGTATCTGCCGCTCGAGCGGGGGTTTTGGCGCTCGAGCGGGGGTTTCCACGATCAAGCGGGTCGACCTGTATAGCACACCGAGATTCAGCTTTTTGAATCACTTTTTGGTTTCCTTTCTCTCTCTTACTTTTCTGAAAAAAGCCATTGGAGAGCACCTCACTCTAAAACCTAACTTCTCTCTTAGGATTGATCTAGCTAGAGTGTTTTCCTCACCTTGGGCCTTTGTAAGAAGTGTGTTGATCGTCGAGGGCTTCGTTGTGATCCAAGAAATTTGGGATTTGGAGCACTTTGATTTCGGGTCATCTTCTCCTTTTGAGTTCTCCATTTGAGGTAGGGATTCTCCTTGTTCTTTTTAAATACTCCGTCTATAGATAGACATGTGGTAATGGTAATTTTTTGTATTGCTGAAAATTGTATCATGTTGGATTCGTTTGAAAATCATGAAATAAACCTAGGTTGGTTGTGTAGAGAATGGGTTGGCTTCATTGATTGTTGTCTTGGCTAAAATAAATATAAATTAGCATGTTGTAGTTAATAGAAGAAAAGCCCTAAATTATATTTGGTTGGGTAAATTATAATGGGGGTTTGTTGACCATTGTATGTAAATCTCTTTTGTCAAAATGAGTGTGGTAAGGGTGTTAATGCCTAAGGGATTAACCTGGCTTTGGAGTTGATTTTATGGAAACAAGATTAGTGGAGTTGGTTTTATGATAACAAAAAGGAAATGAATCGTTTTTGTGAAAAAATGAGGGAAGTGTTTCGAAATAAGTTTGAGAATTGGATTGTTGTATCTTGAGTGTTGAACACACTGTAGAAGTTGTGTCTTTAAACTATCATGTCAATATTGTTGTTGGTTTATGATTCATGATATTTGAGTCTTTTAATAGATGTACTAACTATGCATCTAGAGGTTTTGTCCTTGTCATCGGTGGAGGATGACACGATTGTGTAGAATTGTCGGGTTTGCATTTTGCCATTGATTAATTGAACATCGCATGTGACGAAGTGCTAGATACATTATATATATGTATATTTGCTCGGAAGGAGATGGTCATGTGTTCTTATGCTTTAACACATTGCTGGTGTCTTGATAGTTTGTGTATATGCATTATATATGTTGGTTATGCCGTGATGTGCTGTGATTGTTGGTGTTATGCCCTGCGCTGAGAATCAAAGGTATCATACCTCTTCCAGCTAGTGCCTGGAGAACTGACCGCGCTTAGAATCAAAGGTATCATACCCTTCCAAGTAGCGCCTGGAGAACTGACTGTGCTAATAATCAAGGGTACCATACCTCCAGCTAGCACCTGGTAAACTGGCTTGTTGTTTAATGTTGTTGAGTGGGTGTATTGTTGGCTTACTACGCACATAGCTAGTAGAGTGAAATGGGATTGTTGTTGTTTCGTTGTAACTGAAAATTATCATGGATTTGATTGGTTGATTGTATACATGTTTTGGGTTGTAAATTATATTTTTACACAGATATGCATGTATAGTTATGATAGTAATGGAAACAAACAAAATGTCATTTTTGTCTTTTGGAAAGTGTGGAGGAGAACGAATTTTTTTAAGATAAACATGTTTGAAAAGGTACATCTGAGTATGTATAAGAAATGGAAGAGAGTTTCGGGCTTAGTGTGATTACTTCCCTAAGTATTGTTAATGTTATAAAAAGATGGGAATGGGGGTTAATGAATGGAAAAAGAAAAGACAAACCACTTTTAGCATTGAATGAAACGGTTGTTTTTGAGAAAAGTTCATACATATATATTTTGTATAAACTGTCACATTATTATTCTAGTATTGAGAATGAGTGTTCATGATCATAGCATCTGTAAGTTGTTATTGTTGAGGATCATGTTGAGTTCCCTACTGACTATATGTTCATCCCACGTTGTTGAATCTTTTTCAGGTGTTTAGTTGGTTGAGCTGCAAGATTTGGATTTACTTATTTACTGGCCACGGGGCCTCAGTTATGTTGGCGGAATGCATTGTTGTAAAAGGGTTACACCCTTCTTCTTGTACTTAAGTGATGTAAGCCCAAGGGCAGTTTATTAAGTATGTTCCTGTAATATTTACTTTGCATACGAATGAGAGTATTGTTAATTCACTCCTAACGGATTGAATGTATGAGTTTATTTCCGCATGTCATCCTTGAAATTGAATTAAGTTAATGAATTTTGGTAATGATTCGAGTAATAAAAAGTGGGCGTGACACTTGGTATCAGAGCTAGCGGGTTTGAATACTTTGGGCTCGTGGAAGTGGTTTTTACCACAGTGGGTTTACTACGTATTGTGAGGACGTTGCATATAGATATCATGAAAGTTAGGACTTATGTGTTGCATTTATGTGAGCATGGGATTCAGTCTCCTGGATAATATTCATAGCCGGTGAACTTACTTTGAGGTCCTTTTGGAAACACGCCTGATCAACGTGGTTTCTGATGGAATTCCTGAGAGTTCCGGGATGAGTGGCTATCTTGTGGACTTGATTCGATTATGTGTTTATCTGTCTAAATGATTGTATGCAATAGAGATGTAAATTTTGAGACTAAGTGTGTCTTGTAACCTAACGGTAGTGGAGTGTGCCTCGGAGAAGGCTATTGTGTTTTGCGCTAAGTGTGTTTTTGCATTCGTGTTTAATAGGATGTCTACAAGAGGAGTAGAGGATCGAATGAGTAGTAGGAGCGCCGGGAGAGGCACAGCAGTTCCTTTAGTACCTGCCGTTGCAGCATCGGCTGTCAGCGAGAATGTCGCACGTGAGATTGTTGAGAGCAGTGCAGGACGCCCTAGCTCGCACTGAGGGCGGCAGTGGGCATGCTCTCAACTTACTAAGGAGTTCTTTCGCTCCAGTCCACCACAGTTTGTGGGGGAGGCTAAACCGTTGGAGGCAGAGAGTTGGCTAGAACAGATTACCAAGACTCTTGATATGCTCAGAGTCGAAGATGAGGAGTGGAGGTTTCTTTGGCGACTTTCAGTGAAGAGTGATGCGAGTTATTGGTGGAAGTATGCTAAGAATAATGTGGGTAGCACGTGGGTTGCTTTTACCGAGGCCTTTTTGGCCAAGTATTTCCCTCCTTTTGCTCGGGAAAGGTTGAGGGATCAGTTTTTGGAGTTGCGTCAGGATGATACTCCTGTGGCACAGTTTGAGATGCGGTTTGCTAGCTTGTCGAGGTTTGCTCCAGAGTTGGTGGCAATAGAGGAGCGTCGTTGTTTTGAGTTTGAAAGGCGGTTGTGTTTCGATATTCGGGAGAAGGTAGCTGGATCCTTTTGGAAGGATTATTATAATTTAGTCGAGGCAGCGGCCCATGTGAAGGCGATGATGGTGAACGATGATGGGGTTAAGGAGGAGACCGTTTTGGTAAGTCCTGTGGTTCCTAAGCGCTCTAGGCTCAGTAAGGGGTGGAGGCGGAAACATGCTCAGTCGGGGGCTGGTTCCTTTTCTTCACCAGGGGTTTCGGACTCTTCTGTTGGGAGGTCCGGGGAGGTGCAGGTTTCAGACCAGTCTCAGAGTAGAGGGTTTGGTGGTTGTTTCGTTTGTGGCCAGCAGGGCCATGGTAGACGTTTTTGTCCTTTGCGTGTAAGTTCTTCGGGTGTTTCAAAACCCAGTCAGACTCAGTTGTACCCGTCCAGTCAAGGACGCTATCGGTACCAGAAACGGTCAGGCCAGGCTTCGGGAGCCTCGCAAGGGGCGACTTATTAGGTAGCCCTATAGTATTACCCCGGAGGGGGACTTTTGTGTTGTTGGCCGGTGGTGTATCATGTGAATCATCTTGTTGTTGACCGGTGTACTGTTGGATGCTGAGGCACCATGTTTTTGTATCGTATATATATGTACTTCGTTGTTTGTTTAACCCTCAGATATCGGGGAGTATGTATGGGTTTTAAGCTCTCTTTTATATTGAGAAGTTGTTAATGGGGTCAATGATCCTAATGTTGTTGCTTGCTTGGTACTGTATGATGAGTTAGTTGTGTAACGGCCTGTGTGCCTTATTCACTTTAATGATTATTTGTTGAGAACGGGAATCCGTGGGAGAATGTGTTAGATGTGGTGGTTTTGAGAGTTGCGGGATGTTGGCAAGGGTATGTGTGAATGTTGGGTATGGTTGTGAGTGGAGGTTGGTAGCATTCTTAAGAGGAAGAACAGGTTGTGTTCTAGGGTGGCGAGATTAGCGTCGGTCAAATTGTCCTTCGTGATTGGGTTGTTGTAATTGAGGTTTACCAAGTCGGTTTTCGGTCAAGGAGATGAGCAGGCTTGCTACGTAGCCATGGGGGGGGGGGAAATAGTAATTCCCTTAGACACAGTGTTGGTGTGGTATGATTTTAGGAGATCCAGTGAGATTCCAAAATTTGGGGGTTTGTGTGGGGAACTCCGCGGTTTAGGGGAAGATGGGGGATGTACCTCTAAACCGGATAGGATTGGGAGGAGATGGAGGATGAACTCCGTAGATACAGCTCATATGCTTGTCTAGTGAAGTGTGGGTACAACTAATATGCTTATCTGTTAATGTGTAATATGCTTATCTGTTGTGGTGGTGTAGATAAAGCTCATATGCTTATCTTTGAAAATGTGATATAGTTTTTATACTTATTTGTTGATAGTGCTGTTGTTATTTCTATTAACTATCATTATAGAAATGTTATGTTCTGTGTTGGTTGTGGTATCACCGTGTGCGTGATGGTTGTTGATAGTGTTATTTTGGAAAGAAATGGAAAATAAAACTTTTCCTAGTATTTGGGCCACCTAAGGGTGTTGTTGAGAAATTGATTTAATTCAAGGGTTTTGAGGAATTTCAAATGAATGATTTTTGGCAAATAAATGGTGGATGACTGTGTATTAGATAACACCGTGTTGGTGAAAAATGTATACAAAGTTTTTGAGTTTCGCATGGAAAATGCAAAGTTTATTTCGAAATGTCAGCATTGAAAATTTGACTATCTTTGAGAAATGTCTCTTGAGCAAGAAAATGTTTTCTTATTATTTACTCAAAAGGTTTTCTTGGGTCGTGTTGTTGCATAGTGACTTAGCTTGAAGCGCTGGTCAGATGTGAGTAAACTGTTTCAAAAGGGTTGATTTTGTTGTGGCTTTTATGCCTACAGTGTTGTCATTTGGAACGTGTTCCCTCGGTTAGTCTCTTCCTTGGTAAGAGTGAATCGAAGGTTTGTAGTAAGAGTAGTTTCTTTCCTAGTACTCGGGTGTTGGTGTGGTGTGATTAGTTGGCCATGTGTTTTGGCGCATCCTTAATTTCGGGGACGAAATTCTTTAAGGGGGGGAGGTTATAGCGATCCCGGTATTCCCTGTTTTCTTCAAAAATAATAAAAATAAAAGGAACTATATAATCTATTAGGTGTGCCTTAAGAAAGAAGTTCTTGCAAGTAACATTGACTTTGTTAACCTACAGTGTAAACCCAAGTACAAGACATCTTCAAACTGAAACAGATTTCTCAGGTTACCTTCCAACCCACCCCAAAAACACCAAAGAAAAGATTAAAGCAAAGTGTCTATGCAAAAAATAAACCAACATACAATGGTATAATAAAGTCAAGAAATGGCATTCTTATCTAAGTACTTGCTGAGGTTTGAGAGGAGCATATTAATATATTTCTGGAGATAATAAAACATTCAATTGATGGTTTGAACTGTCCCTCTACTCTAGTTAGAATTCTGCAGTTGAGTACTTTGTGCTTGGGTGAGTGGGTTCTTCCTTTCTTTTCTTTTCTGTGCGGGGGAAATCTTTATGGTCTTTGTGGTTGGCACTGGAATGTAGTTGATAAATTCGTACGCAATGCAAATGGCATATAGAATGCAACATGGACTTATACTAACATGAGAGAGCCTCAGCCACACTCACATAAGAGGCCGGAGGATGAAAATGAAGTGCCTCGAAATGCGTGCACACGGGTACGTAAACCGAGACAATGGCATATGTAATGCAATGGCATGGAAATGGCATATAGAATGCAACATGGACTTATACTAACATGAGAGGGCCTCAGCCACACTCACACAAGAGGCCGGAGGATGAAAATGAAGTGCCTCGAAATGCGTGCACACGGGCACGCAAACCGAGACAATGGCATATGTAATGCAATGGCATGGAAATGGCATATAGACATGTTAATGGATTTTCAGAAATGAAATGTGGGGGAAAACAGCCCTGAAATGAGGTGAAAACACACCCGATGCATGGAATCCCTCCCGAAATGCAAATTAGGCGCATAGAATGAACTACAGCTATACAAAGCATGCATAATTGGTACATGGAATGAAAAGACAGAAGCAAGGCAGCCCCAAAATAAGCATTTTACCAGTACAAATCATAGCCAAACAGGAAGCAAAGATAGGGCAACAATGGCATGCAAAAATGGCCCTAAACATGAGATTATGAAGCAACTCACAGCTGCTAACTCCAAATAGGTTAGGGCCCTTCAACAACATTGAAGAGGGGCAAAAAATAAGCCACTTTTCAGAACTGTAAAAACCCTAAAAACAAACATAGATATGACTAAGCTCTTATGCCAGAAAAAGGGTCAAAAGGTGGCCAAAGAGGCAAGTGGTATATGCACAGCCCAAACTGAAAAATTCCCTTCTACAACATTGAAGAGGGACAAAAAATAAGCATATTTACAGAACTGTAAAAACTCCAAAACAGTATACAAACATGCTAGAAATGCAATGCAAAATGAGGCTCAAAAGAGGCTATAACACAAAGTATACAAAATATTCCACAAACGGCCAAAGACCCTTAATGAAATATGTTAAGAAGGTCTAAATAAGACTATTTCTAGGCCTGTAAAAAGACCAAAAATAGAAGCATGATAGGCTGCCAAAGCATGCAAGAAAATGGCATTCAAGGAGGATATTGAAGCAAGTGCAATATGGAGGGCTCAAACAGGGTTGAGACCTTAATAAAACAAGAAAATGAGCTCAAAAAAATGACCTTTTCAGTTTGGTCGGAGCTCAAATCAATAAGCATGTATGGCTAAGAAATGTTGCAAAAATAAGCTTGAAAAGGGGGAAATGGCAACTTACCTTTGAAGACAAGTCTTGGATGCTTCTTGGCTTGAGTTTGCAGCACCCTTAGGCCTTGGAGAACACCTCCTTGCTGCTGGAAATGGAGTGGTGGTGGTGGAGCTTGAAGATGATGAAGAAAATGGAATGGAACTTAGGAGTTTTTGAGAAAATGAGAGAGATAGAGTGGGATTTTTGTACGCAACCTTGAAGGTGATTTTTTCTAACCCCTTCTACAAAGGCTTGCAGCTGGTTATAAGGAACAAAAAGAGGGTGTAAAGGTGGGGAAAAGGTGGGGGAAAAGGAGGCAAGCTTTCCCCCACAAAATATCCCCCGGATACAGATATTTTCTGGGGGATAAAGCTATACAGCTGTAAAGTGAACAGTGTGAGGATCATGGCCGGCTAGGTATTTTTGTTTCAGGTGGCCGGCCGACCACATCCCCTAGCCGGCCGGCTAGGGGTCAAAAGGGTCAAGTTGGTTTAGTGGCCGGCCACCACATAATGGTGTCCTCCCATGTGCCCTCAACACAACCCTGTGGTTAAAAGTCCAAGAAAGTGGCTCAAGGGTGTTCAACATTAGCTCAGAAGGAGGGGTTCAAAAGGGTCAAGCAACATTAGTGGCCGGCCATCAACTTTTAGGGTCCTCCTATGTGTGTACAACACAAATATGTGGTTCAAAGTTCAAGAAAAATGGCTCAGGTTGTTCAACATTGGCTCGGAAGGAGGGGTTCAAAAGGGTCAAGAAACATTAGTGGCCGGCCACCAACTTTTAGGGTCCTCCCAAGTGTGTACAACACAAATATGTTGGTTCAAAGTTCAAGGAAAAGGGCCCCAGGTTGTTCAACATCAGCTGAAGTGTAGGAAAAACGGCGGGCCGGAGTGGCACAAAAGAATATCTGGTTTGTTTAAAAATATGCTTGAGCCTCCCACCCTTCACGAGTGCCTTCCTGAGTGATGAAAACAGAGGCACCTGCCAAATTAATGAACGAAAACCCGATGCAAAACGAATGCTCGGGCTCAAAACACGCAGTCGAGGTCCTGAAAATGGGTTGTTAAGCACGAAAAGTGGATTCGGCCAGAAGTGGGTTTCTCAAACCCCAGCTGTCCCTCAAAGGGAGTAAAAAGTGAGTCAATTGCAAAAATCAGAACAAACGGAGATGGTTAGGCGCCGTCCGTCAACGCCGGGACGATCTCCGAGGAAACGGGGAACGGCCGGAACAACCGAAAACTGGCGACAAGCAAACTGCCATACGCTACAAAAATGTAGCCTCACGGACCACGCGAGAGATGCGAATCTACGGACCTCTCCCTTCCCTTCAGGCAAAAAGAAACAGTAGAAATACTCAGTCCTGGTTCGCAAACACCGAGAACAAGCTACAGAAGAGACGTTCCGGAAAATCCGGAGCCAGGGCTCAGCCGCACACTCCTGAAGACTTCTGACGGCCACGATTATGCAACATCACCAGAGCGCTCAATCGGTGACGGTTGCTGAGCTTTAAGGTCGGTCAAAAATGGGGGTGTCTATCACCAACGCAATTCCGTATTGTTCAAGTTTATCAGTGCTTCAATGTATCTGATTCAGCCCATACAGGCTCGGTCGAGGCGTTCAATATATAGTTTCGGTAGTGATTCAGAACATTTATTCCGGTCAAGAATTGCAAACTTAAGCCGCCCTTAAATTTTCTGGCCTTCTTATACTCAATATCCACCATATGCGGTGGGCAATCATCTAGAAGCCTCGGTGAATTTCGTCTCATATTTCAGCCAAGACATTGTGCCCTGTCTCAGTTGTTCAGAATTCAGTCACCTTTTCTGTCTCCCTTAACACACTGGAGGGAAAGTACTTTTTCAAAGAAGGCTCCTTTGACATTGAGCCCAAGTCAGAAACGGTATTTTCATCCGGATGAGCAATCCACCACCTTCTAGCTTCTCTTGCAATGTAAAGGTGGCTAACAGTATCTTGTGTGCTTCAGAGCATGGAAAAACCTCAAATACTTTTCGGTTTTGAGAACCCAAGCTTCAGCTTTCCCAACGGTTCAAGGCCTCCCTGAAGGATGGCGGTTTCATTTTTGCATGACTTCTGGTCAGAGACAATTATGTCCCCAATCATTTACATTTCACATTCTGTTCATGTCACATTCACATTTTGTTCTGGTCGCCGGAGGAGGAGGTGGGGGCTGTTGGTATCATTGTTGTTCCGTCTTAGTAGTTATCAAGTTCCATCATTTGGTTCCAGTCTGGCCAATCTGGCCTCAGAGGATGAGGTTTTCAGTTTCATTTGCAGTGTTTGCGTTATCCATTTTCAACTATAAGCAGTTATAACAGTTTCTAATCAATAAGCAGTCATTTGTTTAACAGTTTAACACGTTAGCATAATATTCAGTCATAAACATAAACCCACACACTTTATCATGCTCATGGTGCTAATCTTTTCTAGACATCCTATAGCTCATTTGGATCGCGTGTGATGCGGTTATACCCGTGGTTAAGTATCGCTCTGCATAGCCACTCCTGTCACGCCCACCGGCCTATGGGTTTGCCGACGGCCAGTAATCCGAGATTACCGAAGCTGCTGAAACAGTATACAGTAAGACAGAGTACAGGGCCTGGCGGAAAGCCAAAACATAAAATAAACAATCCCAATAGCTGTGACAGTCTGTATGCAAGCTTTCTATACATATATGCATAATCAGTACAGAAACGTATCCACAATATGTACAATCCATTCAAACTGGCCTCCCTTCTCCAGTACAGAAACATTCTCTATACAATCCATTCAGTTATTACAAAACAATAAGACAGTACAGAAGGGAAATTAGTAAACCCCCTAAGCCTCTTGACATTCGATAGGCTCGGAACCTCCGCAGTGAGGCAACAGTAGTTGGCTTGACAAACTGGAGTAACCCTGACCGCTCCTGTCACGGCTGGATGCCTGACACCTACTTATATTAAGCAGTGAGCTAAAGCCCAGTGAATAACATAAAGGCGTAAAGAGGTTTAAGAATGAATGTCCTTACAGTAATGAAAACAGTTCATTTAAACAGTATTCAAGTTGTTCAGTCAGTGCAGTCATATGTGTACACCCATTAGCTAACAGTACAGTAAACAAGTAGGTCTTAAAAAGACCGAGCATGTAATGATGGCCAATCAGTCAGTAACAGTAGTGGTTCCAACAGAACCGACAGGAATTCCTGTCACAAGTAACAGTCACAGTAGTGCTAAGGATGCCACAATACAGTTTCAGAATATAGGACATCATTCAATCAGTTTGGAAACAGTAATCAGTTTAGAACAGTACAGTTCAGTTGTTCAAAATAGTCATTTGTGCATTCTTTACAACTCGTCTAACTACAGAGTTTGGGCTCGTTGTAGGCGTGTCTTCCCAGTCGCCAACCTACACCGTTAACCAGATTGAACACACACTAGCTTACACAGTTGGGAAAGGTTCTTTCCCTAATGCCTCGGTGTGTTTCTACCATCGTACCTCTAAGATGTTTTTAAACTGGCCTAGAATGACTGAATGGGATGAAGGATGCATAGATGTACTCAAAAGCAGTTTCGAATTTAAATCAGGACATAATCGCTCAGAGCGTAGGTTTCCACGCTCGGCCGGTCTGCCAAAGGTACGCTCCGAGCGTACAATATCCGCTCCGAGCGTACTGTAAAAGACTGGATGGGTGACAATCTCCCGCTCGACGCCCGCTCGAGCTTGGACCCATATCTCCGCTCGAGCGCCCAATCCTCCGCTCAAGCGGATGTAAAACAGTGCAGAGAATGCTGGATGCCTCGGATTCCATGATCGAGCGCCAAAACTTTCCCCCGCTCGAAGCGAAGTGCAAAAATCGGAAAACCTAGATTGCACCTCCAAGCCAAAAACAAGTTTAAATGCATCAAACCGATCCTCTGGGCTGAATTTCCAGAAAACATTTTCGCCCTTGTAAACATATGAATGACATGATCCAAAGTTCAATTTTGAGATAACCAAGGCCCAAGGGTGTTTAATTCAAACCCAATTTCAAAACCATTTTCATGAACATGGAGAACATGCAACTGCATGAATTCGAATCAACTTCAAAACTTTCAATTTGATGCTCTAGGAGCCCAATTGGTTTCCAAAAACATGATGAACATCATGGACTTGAACATAATTGTGAACATGCATGTAACATTTTGCATGAAAACAACTCAACATCTTAGCAACACTAACATGCATGCATGATTAATGCTCTATCTCAACATAATAAAACCTAATCCCATGGCTGAATTCTCAATTTTGACTGAATTATGCAAGAACAAGATAAACAAGAGGGTAATTACTCTAACCTTAGTTTGTTGTATGTTCAAGCCTAGAAGCTCAATTATGGGAATCATACTTCAACTTCTTCAATCTCCCAAGCCAAACCTCAAGAACACTCCAATCTCTTACTCTCCCCCTCTCAAAGTCGGCAAAGCAAGGAAGAATGGCCTGAGCAAATGTGTTTTGATTCAAGTAATACGGCTTAAAGATACTATATTGAGTAGGCCCTACTAAGGGTTAGTTTGGTAAATAAAGGCCAACTCTAAAATTAACTTTTCTAAACCTATTTGAATCAAACCTAATTTAGTTTTCAGATAATATACCATAAAATCACATTAATTATGAGGATCATAAAACATCAATCAATTCCCGGTTCGGCCGCCGATAAGGCCTTCAATTAGCAGTTTAAACATAAACACGAACAGATCAAATATATTAATCAAACAGATAGTTAATACAAATTTAACAAACAACCACTCATCAATTCAGTTCCAATTTTCAGTCAGTAAGTTCAAGTACTTTAATCAAGTTCAATTATCAGTCATAATCAGTTACAGTTTAACGGTAATCCAATGTTTATCGGTAAGCAGTGGTGAAGGGTTATTACGAAACTGACTAAAATGATGTGTCTGGCTTATTCAAGTAATAAAGTCGTTGATAGGGGGTAATGTTAATGGAAAACCGCTTCAGGAATGGGCTTTTAGAGGAAGTACCTTAACAATAGATTTCGACTCAGGTCAACACATGAGGAATGTGCGTGGCTAAAGTCGTAAATGGTGATTGGCAGCTATTGACCGGCACTTGAAAATTGATGCTTTTCATGTTGAAATATAGTGAATTGAAGTAATCTGGAGTGTGTTGCCGTAAGGAGAACACATTCGTACAGGTGTGGACCGATTGGTGGCAAAAACAATGGTACCACGTATGGCGCAAGTCATGATCTGGACGTCGATCTAATGAGGTACATTTTCATAGAATAAAAGTTGGCAAGAGGCAAAATTTTGGTACCAAAGGTAAACATGCTAAACTCAGGTTTATCACCTCATTATGATGTGATCAAGTGGGAGATGTTACGATTAAGTGTGATCACACATTAATGTGGTGTGCCTCTCCATTTGATAAATTCTTGATAAGGTGACGCTGGAACCTTCCCGCAAGGTAAATTGAAATGATTGGAACAACAAAAACAGGTGTTTTGAATTTGAACACTAAAGACAGCAATGTTTCACATCATATTTGAAGCATTGGATCATTTGCCAAACAAGTGGTGACTCTTGGCATGGTGGCCAATGATTCGTATAAAATAGTTCGAACAGTATTCGAGTTCACTGATGTTGCTTGAAAAATCACATACATTTCACACCCTGTTTTTGGTCTATGATTAATCATTCCATCTTGCATGATAATAACCCTCACGGGATACACCAATCACTTAGCATTGATTGTTCATCTTTCAATATACATAAGAGCGCTACAAAATAAATAATCTCAAATAATTGAAATATGACACGTGATGGTTTCATAGCCAAACAGGCACGTTCAGTCTTT
>NW_021027139.1:1181227-1204564 GCF_004153795.1 Camellia sinensis | reverse complement strand
GTGTCGTGTCTTTTGTTTTGTTTACCTTAACTCTTGTTTTGAGTCTGCTCTAAGCATGTCTCGATGTGTTTCGGTTATGTACCTTTTGTTGAGTCGTAGGGGTGCTGTGTTCAGTCGTTGGCTCAACACCTGGTCGACAACTCATTTCTCAATTTCAAAAAATCGTTTGTGCTCAGAGTGCTGTGCCATTCTCCACATTTGTGCAAAGCAAGATTGGTTCTTTCAATAGCCGTAGGGTTCAACCCAGGCCATGTCGGAACAGTAGAACCAGGACCTATCTGAGACTATGTGGGTTCCGGACCGCGAAGCAAAAGAAAAGAGGGAAATTGTGGAGCATCCGTGTTTGTTCCAACTTTTACGTGCCCCGTTTTTGCATCCCGTCTTTTCAAGATTGAAGTGTTTGTTCAGAATGAATTGTTTGTTCAGAATAGGCTGTGTGTTCAGAATGAGCAGTGGGTTGTATGAGTTGTTTTGACGTTAGCTGGTTCACTACTTGGTTATCACGATGCAAGTGTTCCAATTTTTAGACAAAAGATCAATCTTATTTACATTGTCATGTGATATAATGCAATGCAATGCGACGTGTGAAATGTACAAATGCAACACTTTTTCAGACAAAAAGCTTGTTTCATTTCATCATCTTTTCAAGTACATAGTTTTGAGGAAAACAAAACCTGCCCGCGGCAGTACAAAGTGCTCAAAATACTAGCTAAAAAGAAAAGTAAAACAAAAAGAAGAAAGGCAACAAAAGTCTGGATCAATGTCAACAGGTCTCAGGCCTGAGGGTCTGTCCTCGTCCTCTTCTTGGACGAAGGTCTAGGAGCATGTCACGACCCAAACCCGGCCCTATGGGTTTAGCACCGTAACCGGCCAGTAATCCGAGATTACCAAAGGCCTGCAGAATAATAGTACAGTAAAACAGAGTACAGGGCCTGGCGGAAGCCAATACGGTAATTAAACAATGCCCAATGAGCTGTGACAGTCTGTATGCAAAAAGACTTTTCATACATTCATACATAAACGGTACAGAACAGTATGCACAATATTTACAACCATTCAGATTAGGGACTTAATCCCTGCATAATAGTACGGTAAACATTCAGTCTATACAGAACAGTAAGACGGTGCAGAAGGGGGAATCTAAAACACCCCTAAGCCTTGGCAAAATAGGCTTGGAACCTCGCAGTGAGGCACAAAGGTTGGCTTGACAAAACTGGAGTAACCCTGACGCTCCTAGCCGCGGTCTGGTGCCTATACACCTACATATATATATGAGCAGTGCGCTAAAGCCCAGTGAATAACATAATGCATAAAGAGGTTAAGAATGAATGTCCTTATAGTATGAAAACAGTTCATTAAATCAGTATTTCAGTCGTTCAGTCAATACAGTCATATGTGGTACATCCATTAGCATAACAGTACAGTAAACAGTAGGTCTTAAAAGACCGAGCAGCAATGATGGCCATCAGTCAGTAAACAGTAGTGGTTCCAACAAGGGAACCGACAGAGAATTTTGTCACAGTAACAGTCAACAGTAGGTGCTAAGGATGCCACAATACAGTTCAGAATATAGGACATACATTCAATCAGTTGACAATAATCAGTTTAGAACAGTACAGTTCAGTTGTTCAGAAAAATAGTCATTTGTGAACATATCTTTACACAATCGTTACTCACAGAGTTTGGGCTACAATATGCTAGAGCGTGCCTCCCCAGTCGCCAACCCTACACAGTTAACAGATTGAACACACACTAAGCTACACAGTTGGGAAAGATAATAACTTAATCCCTAATGCCTCGGTGTGTTCTACATCTATATCCTCAATAAGATGTCTTAAACTAGGCCTAGAAATGCCTAGAATGGGATGAGGATGCAAAGATGTACTCAAAAAGCAGTTTCAGAATTTATCAGAAAAACAGAGTCCCGAGCGTAGGTTTCCCCACTCGAGCGGTCATGCAACAAAGGTGCACGCTCGAGCGTACAATACTCCGCTCGAGCGTACTATAAAAGTACTGGATGGGTGAAATCTCCGCTCGACGCCCGCTCGAGCTTGAGACCCATGACTCCGCTCGAGCGCCCAATCCTCCGCTCAAGCGGACTGTAAAACAGTGCAGAGAAATGCTGGATGCTCGGATTCCATGCTCGAGCGCCACTTTCCCCGCTCGAGCGAAAGTGCAAAATCTGGAAAACCTAGATTGCACCTCCAAGCCAAAAACCAAGTTTAAATGCATCAAAACCGATCCTCTTGGGCTGAATTTCCAGAAAACACTTGTAAACATATAGAATGACATGATTCAAAGTTCAATTTTGAGAAACCAAAGCCCAAGGGTGTTTAATTCAAACCCAATTTCAAACCATTTTCATGAACATGGAGAACATGCAAACATGCATGAATTCGAATCAATTCAAAACTTCAATTTGATGCTCTAAGGAGCCAATTGTTTCCAAAACATGATGAAATCATGGACTTGAACATAATTGTGAACATGCATGTAACATTTTGCCATGAAAACAACTCAAACATCTACAACACTAACATGCATGCATGAATTATGCTCTATCTCAACATACTAGAACTAATCCATGGCTCAATTCTCAATTTTGACATGAATTATGCAAGAACAAGATAAACAAGAGGGTAATTACTCTACCTTAGTTTTGTAGTTCAAGCCTAGAAGCTCAATTATGGAATCAATACTTCAATTCTTCAATCTCTCCAAGCCAAACTCTCAAGAACCACTCAAATCTCTTACTCTCCCCCTCTCAAAGTCGGCAAAGCAAGGAGAATGGCTGAGCAAAATGTGTTTTGATTCAAGTATACGGCTTAAAGATACTATATTGAGTAGGCCACTAAGGGTTAGTTTGGTAAATAAGGCCAACTCTTAAATTAACTTATTCTAAACTATTTGAATCAAACCTAATTAGTTTTCAGATAAATATACCATAAAATCACATTAATTATGAGGATCATAAAACATCAATCAATTCCCGGTTCGGCCGCCGATAAGGCCTTCAATTAGCAGTTTAAACATAAAACACGAACAGATCAAATAATTAATCAAACAGATAGAATACAAATTAACAAACACACTCAGTCAATTCAGTTCCAGTTTTCAGTCAGTAAGTTCAGTACTTTAATCAGTTCAATTATCAGTCATAATCAGTTCAGTTTAACGGTAATCAATGTTTATCGGTAAGCAGTGGTGAGGGTTATTACAACTGACTAGATGATGTTGTCTGCTTTATCAGTAATAAAGTCGTTGATAAGGTATGTTAAGGAAAACCTTCAGGAATGGGCTTTAGAGGAAGTACTTAACAATAATTTCGACTCAGGTCAACACATGAGGAATGTGCGTGGCTAAAGTCGTAAATGGTGATTGGGCACTATGAACCCAGCACTGAAAATTGATGCTTTTCATTTGAAATATAGTGAATTGAAGTAATCTGGAGTGTGTTGCCAGTAGGAGAACACATTCGTACAGGTGTGGACAGATTGGTGGCAAAAACGTACGCACGTATGGCCAAGTCATGATCGGACGTCGATCTATGAGGTACATTTCATAGATAAAAGTTGGCAAGAGGCAAAATTTTGGTACCAAGGTAAACATGCTAAACTCAGGTTTATCACCTCATTATGATGTGATCAAGTGGGAGATGTTAGATTAAGTGTGATCACACCATAATGTGGTGTGCCTCTCCATATTGAATAAAATCTTGATATAGGTGACCTGGAAACCTTCCCGCAAGGTAATTGAATGATCTGGAAACAAAAACAGGGTGTTTGAATTTGAACACTAAAAGACACAATGTTTCACATCATATTTGAAGCATTGTGATCATTGCCAAACAAGTGGTGACTCTTGGCAATGGTGGCCAAGATTCGTATAAATAGTTGACATATTGAGTTCACTGATTTGCATTGAAAATCAACATACATTCACACCCTGTTTTGTCTCTGGATTATCAATTCCATCTTGCATGATAAATACCCTCACGGGATAACCAATCACTTAGCCATTGATTGTTCATCTTTCAATATACATAAGAGCCTACAAAATAAATAATTCAAATAATTGAAATATGACACGTGATGGTTTCATAGGCCAAACAGCACTGTTCAGTCTTTACGAATGGATACGAAATAAATATGGTTCAAACAAAAAAGTTACGTATCCACGAAAGGTGTTCAAAATAAAAAAATAAAATAAAAAATATGGTATAAACTCAAATTTAATGTATTGTTGGTCCCACTTAAAAGAAACTAGCCTGCATTATTTATATTTTTGAACACTTTTCTATATGGTACAAGAGGAAGCATATATGTGCACGACACAGTGAAGACTTGCCATTATATAGAGGGAAAACATGCCTCAAGTTAGAATTCATGCAAAATAGCATTTGGGTAAAGGGAACACAAATGCCACACTAAAATTTAAAATTCACCACTAATGAGAAAAGTGAAAACAAGCTCCATAGCATCTGCTTAGATAAAAACCTTTGATTTATTCATAGATCCATATCAGACACACGGTAGCAACAGATGAGTTTGTGAAGGCTGGATGTATCTCATATAGTCAGGACAGGGTTCGATTATGTATTGACCGATGCATTTTAGATTACTGTATCTCTGTATTTGTTGTTGTTGTTAACTCAACATATAGTTCTCCTACATCTCTTCCTCTCTGTTATGGCGTGTTTCATTTACCTTCCCATGCATAGCCTCCCACTAGAAGGTTTTCTAAATTTCATCATGTGACATCTCAACTTCTTCACATCTGATTGTTGGAGAGGTTTCAGCATGAACTCCTGAGCTCCTTCTTCCAAGCATCTGTTCATGTCAACAAAATTGAAGTGAATTAATACACAGGCAACTTATAGAAAAGGACAAATTAAAATTAATAAGTGTGCTAAAATAGGATGAGTGTAAGAGTGAGTGATTACTTCTTGATTCGAGTCGAATGAAAAATGATATATGAAATCCAAAATATGCAAATTTGAAACTGATATGAGAGGGGGAAAAAATATTATATAAAAAAAATCATAAAAATCGAACCATAATAAACTATAGGAAAGATAGCTTTAATACATAAAGTATGCGTGTGTGTATTTTTTTTTTTTAATCCTTCAAATTTTAATTTTGTCATTTTGGTTCTTAAGGTTGTCAATTTAGTCCTATCTTTAACGTAGGTTTATATTGATAACAGGAAAAATATTTTATTCCTGGATAAAGATAGTTTTAATCCTTAAAATATGTGTTTCTTGTCATTTTATTCCATAAAATTTTAAATTTTGTCATTTTTGTCCTCAAAGTTATCCTCAAATTGACAACTTTGAGGATGAAAATGGCAAAATTTAAAACTTGAAGTTGAGGGACTAAAATGATTAAAAAAATATGCATATTTTAGGGACCAAAATTATTTTTTTTTAATATTCCTATCATCAATATAGACGGATGTAAGACCTATAATCAAATTGACTCAAATTAATAATTTTAAAGACCAAAATAGTAATATTAATACTCGAAAGACTAAAATAAAAAACAACTCCTATTTTAGAGATCAAAATTATCTTTCATCCTAAAATATATAGGGTAAATTACACTGATACCCCTGAGGTTTCTGTTTAATATAAATCTTCCCCTCACGTTTAAAAAATTATACTTACCCCCTGTCAGATTAAACTGACATATTTGCCCTTTGGCCTTTATACATATATAATAATAAAATAATATTGATATTTTGTTTATGTCATTTCATTTGAAATAACAATCATCTTCTTTGGTTTAATTCACACAAAAAATTGAATTTTATTTTTTGCTTTTTATTGATGTTTTTTAATATTTTAAGCAATTTTTTATTTTTTTTATTTTTTAGATATGCCTAATCTAGATATATTTAAGAAGTATAATATTTTGTGATTTTTTTTTAAATTCACCAAATAAAAAAATACAAAAATATAAAATTCAGTAATACTGTAATAAATGTGAATGACGATATTTGGTAATACTGTAATAAATGTGAGTAAAGAGACGAGAAAGAAAAATGATGGTAAAAATAAAAATAAATTTTTTTATTCATATATAAAAATTTATATAAAAAATATCATAAAAATATTGTGATAGTGATGTTGTTATAAATATAAATTATGTTTATAGATGTTTTGTTTTAAAATGAAAGGTCACCATTAAGCTATATCATTTTATTTGAACATTTTATGTAAATTTTATGTTTGTATATCTGTTGGCTTTTTTGGCTTTCGAAGGTTACTTTCGTAATTATGAGCGTGCCAGCAAGGATCAATCAGTCCTTACAGAATTGCCAAACAATTATTCAGACGATTGTGTTATGGTTCTTTCGGCCTCAATAAAGAGGACTTTTACTGGTGGCTTACTGGTAATTTAACTTCAGAAAATTTGAACATAAGAACAGTTAACTAAACTGGAGTATTTCATTAGTATGAAAAACTTACAATGATCTCAGTTCCGTAGAGAATTACAGCGGCAATATACTCGACAACTACTCCTACAAATGAAGTGCAGCGCAGAAACTTAAAATACAGGAATATAAAGGACAGGAAATAACACTGGAATATGTAAAGTGATTCTTTAGATTTTTCTTCGTGCCTTCTCTGAGGTCCTTCCTGCTATTTATACTTTCTGAAGATAACCATCGAATCGTACTTCAAACCGTCGAACTGCTCCTCCGTAATTGCTGATCATGCTACCTTATAAGTAGCTCCACTACGCCTTCACTTGCAGTTAGGCTTCCCCCTTATATTCGAATTTGAATGTGAACAACCGTTGAAGCCACGTCACTGTACGTCTCTTTGTTGATCCGCTACTACTCAGATCTTATCACAACCAATATTAATTGCCACGTGTATGATCAGGATCGAAGACCTACCTGGTCTCCCCATATTACCCTCACTTTGTCACGTGTCGAATTGTCACTGGCTTAGTACAAAATGTATAGCCAACAGAATATAATGACAATTAACATTATAATGCATGAGAATTACCAAAACATAATGACAGTCAATATAGAACCATTGTTTATTTTTTGTGTGTGTAATGAATATCAGCATTAAATATAAGGGTATAAGAGTCTAATAAAATAGTGTAAATCAAGAAAAAAAACCTTATGGAGTAAAAATATAAATACATGAAACTAAATTTCCTTCATGGACTTCTTGAATTAGAACACTCCTAAATAAAATTTATCAATAAAAATTCCAATTAAGTAGTTTAATATATTATTATGAAAAGTATTTTATTTTATTTTTCTGTTTTCTTTTAATTTTGGAGGGGAATTAAAGTACTTGAAATGTTTGTAATCTTTCCTCCCTTAAAAGTTATAACCCGTCCATGCATTTCCCTTTTCTTCATTTAATCTAAACATGATTTTAACTAATTTTATTCCTCTAAATCCTTTTCTCCTAAACCATCACAAAAAGGGAGAAAGCAAACACATGATGGCCCACTTTATCCAATTTCTTAGATTATTTTAAGATTGGATCTTCCATCCAAAATCTTTCATATTTTTGGCCCTAAATTACATCTTTCATATCTTTGGGTGCTAATTCACATCTCTATACTACAATTCGTCCGTTTGACTTGAATAGTGTGCCAGAAAAAAAAAAAATAGGGCAAATTACATTTTGTAGTTTATTTTTTTATTAATTTAATTTTTATAATTTTAATTGGACTAAATTCATACAATATTAAAAAAATTAAAAGACAAAGTTATCATAATTAAAATTATAGAGATTAAACTGACCCAAGAAATAAATAACAAGAACTTCAGATATAATTTGTTTTTTTAAAGTGAAGAGAAGGGATCCTATGTTCTTGACATACATCCATAATCTTTTTTTTGTTTTTTGTTTTTTTTTTTTGTTTGAGTGGACAACAAGGGAGGGTGTTGTCCTAAAAACCTATGAGCTCAATAACTTAGCTATATATAAAAGTTTTATATTTTTTTATTTTTTACATCAAATTCATTTATATTCAATTTGTAAATAGATTCAATGCACTTAAAGTGGCTTTAATATAAAAAAAACAAAGTATATATATATATATATATATAACAATGGAAGGGTTCATTTGAAAATGTCTTTGAAATAAATGCTTCAGATCTATCTAATTTAAAAAACAATGGCTCAAATTTATTTTTAAAAATATCTCTCTCACAAACTATCTTTAATGGTTTAGATTTGTCCAATTTAAAAACAATGACTGAGATTGAAAAGAGTTTCAATGGTTTAGATTTATCAATGGCTAAAATTCAATGGTCCGGATTTGTTTACCTATCAACTCTCACTAACCCACTACACTTTACTAGGTAAGGCACTCTTTACATCATATGTATCTATGAACAAAGCTCTGAGAAAGCTTTGAAGAAGGAAGAAAGATCTGAAGAAGGAAGAACAAAGCTCAATCGAAAGCTCTCTTCTCCACCATCACCAGGTGAGACACTCTTCTCTCCTCACTTTCTTTTTGTTTTTCCATTCATTTTTTTACCTCTGTTTTTTTTTCATCATCTCATCATCCCCACCTTCAGTTTGAATGCTAAACAATGGCTCAGATTTTTTTACCTTTAGTTCGAATGCTAAACAATGGAAGAACAGAACAAATTATTTTTTTTTACCTTCAGATTTATTTTGAATGCTAAACAATGGCTCAAATTTTTTTACCTTCAGTTTGAATGCTAAACAATGGCTCATATTTATTTTGCTCTTCCATGGCTTCACCCATTGTTTTTTTCTGAAGCAAACAAAAAATTCTGAAGCAAAAAATTTTGTCTCACATTCGGAGGGTTGAGATTATATTTATCAAACATCTATGGGTCAAGATGATTTGTTTGTTTTAGTTTTTTCCCTCCAAAATGTGTCTCTTCACTTACTTTGTCTCTCTTTCCCATGTTAAGAGATAGATTCATCTCTCTCTCTCTTCTTACATACTCCATCAACTCTCCATTTTCCTCTTTGGTTTTAGCTCAAATTTTTCTCTCAGTTTCGGTTCTACAATCTCTAGCAACTCTTCATAGGTGACACTCCTATTCTTCTCTGCTCTTTCACTCTTCTAACCTATGAAATGGGTTTCTATTTCTGTAAATATTGAAATGGGTTACAAATATGATTGATTTTGATTTCATTAAAGTGGGTTTCTGTTTCTGTATGTATTTTAGAAAATATGATGGGTTGAAAATTTACATTTTCTTTTTGTACATTTGAAATTAGTTGCAAATATGATGGGTTTATGTATTTCTATTTCATTGATGGGTTTTATCAACTAACCTATGATTATAATGGGTTTCAGTTTTGGTTTTGATTTCTATAAGATTGTGAGAGGGTAATTTGTATAGCCAAATTGGGCCGAGCTAGGAAGCATTGTTTCTGAATATTGGTCGCGTTATGGGCCAAGTTATGAGCTCAGGATAGCTCGGTGTGGGAACAATGGTTAATAGGCCGGTCGGTGAGCTCTAGTTGTGGTCTGTGGGCGAGCCGAAGTGCTATGTCGGCCACGTATAAGGAGCCGAAGTGTTATGTCGGCCATATATAGGAAGTCGAGCTAGAGGTAGCCCGGCGAGAGGATTCAAAGCAATAAGTGATCATACAGACCGGTCGGTGGTGATTGTTGGACCTTGAACTGCGTAACTTGGAGTCTATGGTGTTTTATTTCTAAAAGGCCGAGCTGTGTGCAGCTCGGTAAAACACGGTGCGGTTCAGAGCAGGTTATCTCGATTGGGCATCAGCAGCCGAACAGTGTTTGGCTATCTCACTTAGACAAGTAGTAAGTAAGGAGCTATTAGAATATGCATTATCCTTGGGAATGTAATTCCTAGGAGGACTCTGCTAAGGAGAGTAGAGTCCTACTAGGATTGTGCAAACCATCTCACTTGGTTGGTAGTGAGTAAGGCGTGTGATTCCTAGGAGGACTCTTATAAGGAGAGTTGGAATCCTACTAGGATTGTGCCAGATAGAATCTATAAAAGCTCATAGCATGACCTATGTACAGGTATCCCAATTCTTACTCTAGAATACACAGAGCTTATTGTTTATTGTCTAATTGCTGACTTAGGCATTGAAGGGGTTTCCTGTACACACCCATCGGTTAGCTCACGTTTGTGTTTTCAGGTAGTAAAGCGACGACGTTTGGAGGAGTGCAAACTTGATCAACAGGATTATACGAGAAAATTATTTCGTGCTCGTACAGATTGTATTTTGGTTTTGTATTTATTTCGTGCTCGTACAGATTGTATTTTGGTTTTGTATTTTGGAAATGGGTTTATATTTTGATTTTGGATTTCTACGAAATGAGTTTCGATTTGGATTCATATTTGTGGGCTTCATCAACTAAACCTATGAGGATTTCAGAAAATTATTGAATAAGATTTCTATGAGTAAATCGGTGCTGATGACATGGGTTTCTATTTTGGGATTGAAACATTACAGATTGTATTTTGGTTTTGTATTTATTTCGTGCTCGTACAGATTGTATTTTGGTTTTGTATTTATTTCGTGCTCGTACAGATTGTATTTTGGTTTTGTATTTATTTCGTGCTCGTACAGATTGTATTTTGGTTTTGTATTTATTTCGTGCTCGTACAGATTGTATTTTGGTTTTGTATTTATTTCGTGCTCGTACAGATTGTATTTTGGTTTTGTATTTATTTCGTGCTCGTACAGATTGTATTTTGGTTTTGTATTTATTTCGTGCTCGTACAGATTGTATTTTGGTTTTGTATTTATTTCGTGCTCGTACAGATTGTATTTTGGTTTTGTAATTATTTCGTGCTCGTACAGATTGTATTTTGGTTTTGTTTTTGTATTTTGGAAATGGGTTTAGATTTTGGATTTCTACGAAATGAGTTTCGATTTTGGGTTCATATTTGTGGGCTTCATCAACTAAGCCTATGAGGATTTCAGAAAATTATTGAATAAGATTTCTATGAGTAAATGGTTGCTGATGACATGGGTTTCTATTTTGGGATTGAAACATTAACATTCTGTTTTTGGTTTGGTTTTGTTGCATTATAGGGCTGTTTGCGAGAACTATTTACAGAAATCAAAAAGGCATAATCAAAAGCCCATTTTATTTTGCACCCTATTTTTGGTGATAATAATTCCTATAATCTATTAAATGCTGCTGTTGAGGATGAGCTTTAATAGAAAAAACAAAAATGTTAAACATTTTAAATGACAATTACATGTTAAGAATCATATCAAATGGGGGTTAAGGACAAATAGATTTCATGTTAAGAATCATTTTTATTTCATCTTATGGGTTGAGACTCTCTTTAAAAAAAAAATTTGAAGCAAAAATCTCATTGAACCCTACCAATGACAATTACATTCAGACCACACTGAAATTGAAACATTAAAGGATGTCTTCCTCTAATAAGGCACCAAAGCTCTCAAAGGACTGATAACTAACCCATAATCTATTAAATGCTGCTGTTGAGGATGAACTTTAATAACAAAAACAAAAATATTAAGAGATTTTAAAAATTTTATCAAATGTCTCAAAATACAAAATAAAATTTTGTATTGTGTTTTTTTCTTTAATAATCAATTGGGTTTCAACACCCACTTCTCTCTGTCCCTATCAAATGGGGGTTAAGGAAAAATGGATTTCATGTTAAGAATCATTTTTATTTCATCTTAGTTAAATGGGTTGAGACTCTCTTTAATTATCAACGGCCATAATTATCAATAGCCATATTTTTACTCGCCAAATATGGGTTGACAAAATGACAGTTTGTCAGAATTTTTTATTTTTGTGATTTTTATTTTGTTCTTTTTCAATTTTTTGTTTGATTTCTGATTGTGTTTTGTTCTTACTTGCAGATTGTTTCTCGATGCTCTAGTTAGTACTTTGATCTCTGTCTTTTTAGAATCTCTCTCTCTCTCTCTCTCTTAAGTTTGGCAGTTGATTGTTGAGAGAAAGAGGAAAATGAAGTTTGAATCTTATGCATTGTTGTTTGGTATGTGAGAAAAAGGAAGGAAAAGGAAATTGAAAGTTTCAACTTTCTTCACCGTTTCATTGCTTATAAAACATATAATTAAAAATAAATAAATAAATAGAAATTTTGAATGGAAAGTATAGAAAAATGGGTTAAGGAAAGTGTAACAACCCCGATCCGTAATTAGCTACTAATCCGTAATTAAGGATGTTAATTAAGTGGGTAAAGTAAATTATGTGTTTATTATGTATTTTGTATGATCTTTGGCTTTCTATCTGTTACTTGTGGAATATCTGTCAAGGATTCTGCTTTAATATGAAAATTGAAAGCCTTATCGGCATCTGAAAACCAAAATTAGTCACATTAATATGTTATTTGGAATTTTTTAGAATCATTTGGCAAATTTTTATTAAAAAAAAAATTGATTCAGATCGATTAATTAAGTTGTGTTTGGATGGACCAAATGCTCTAATTAATGTATTAATACATCACAAGTATGTAAGTTGCCTTAGAAGCTCATTTGTGCTCAACAAACTCGATTCAAGTGGGAAAATCTGAGAATTTATTCAATAGTGAGAGTGAGACTCCATTTTAGAGAGAGAAAGTGTAGATTCAAAGTAGAAGTTGAGGATTTTGCTAGAGTAGCTCAAGTTTGGCAAGGATCTTGTGTAATTGAAGGCTTTTGGTGAGCATTTAATCCGTAATTCATGAAGAATTTGTGTTATAAAGATGCATTCATGGAGTTGTTATCATCATTTGCATATATTTCTAATGAGTTTATCAAGAAAATGAAGAATTGGCTCATAATTCTTACATGCATGGAAGTAAGAGTGTTACATCATCATTTTGAATATAAGCCTTGATATCATGTTGAGTTGAGACCATGAAATTAACATGCATGCATACTAGATCAAGCTTTGAAAGCAAATTCCATGTTTGATGAGTTTTGTAAAGTAGTTTTCATGCATGTTAGGTTTTGCCATATCAAGTTTAATTTTGATCCTTCATGTAGAAATTATAGATAATTGGCTCATGCATGTCTGAATCATCACTTAATGCCTTTAAATCATGTTTTGAGAAAGAGTTTTGTATATATGTTGAAGTCTAGAAGCTCAATTTTTCTATGAATATGGACTTTGAGGGAAAAAGTTTTTGAACATGCATGCATGGGAGTTTTGAACTCAATTTAACTAAAGCCATGAGTTTTGAACTAAGGGTTTGTAATTGACCATATATTTCTATTTTAGAAAAGTTTACCAAGTGTTTTGAACAAGCCATGCATGAGTTTGCCTTTGAATTTGCCCTTGGAAGCTCAAAATCCTGTTTTGGAAACCCAGAATGTTTGAAGGTCGCTCGAGTGGGGGATTTGCCGCTTGAGCGGACATTTCGTGCATCCAATAGTTTTGCAGGCTATTACAGCCCGCTCGAGCAACCACTTAGACACTCGAGTGAACCCTTTGTATATTGTTGATCCGCTCGAGCGTAGACTGAGACCAACCAATACTTTTTCCAAGTTTGCAGGCCGCTCGAGCGAATGAAGTCTCGCTCGAGCGACCCCTCTTATGTTTGCATGTCCGCTCGAGTGAGGAAAGCTACGCTCGAGCGGGGACCTCATTTTCAGAAATTTTACCAAATGTTTCAACTTATATTTTGACATCCTCATTGCATCTCAGGCATTCCTAAGCCTTAATTAAGCCATGTAATGAGGTTATCGATTAGAAACACACTAAGAAAAGGAATGTACTAAGTTAAGAGATTGCTAGAGTGTGTTTTGAACAATGCGTTAAGCAAGAAACCCATGTAATGAGAACTAAGCCGTGATGGCCATGTGAATGTGTAATGATATGATATGTTTGTGTTATGTACCTTGTGGTTGTAGGTCAAGACTCGAAGATTGATTGACTATTTGCGAGAACCACTGTGCGTAACATTTCTGTAAAGATATGTTGATATGAACTATGTTTCAACTATTATGCGTTAAGCTATAATTTCTGACATGTTATTTTGATTATATGAATGAATGTCCTATTTGCAAATCTATTGTGGCATCCATAGATAGTCCCAAGTCATGGGGGACGGCATGAAAATGCGGGTCCATGGCATATATGTGATATGAGATCTCGTTAGCCACTTCATTGTGGTGATATGAGTTTAATCGGTACCCGGAACCGATTACTCTAGTCGGAAGACGATATGCGATGTGTTCTATGGGATGTATCATTATTATGTTTAGTTATGTGAATGATTATGTTACGATATGTTTTACGATTATGAAATGTTCGGAATTCGTTCACTAACCCCTTTACCTTAATATTATTCATTGGGGTTTAGCTCACTGTGTGTATATATATGTATAGGTGAGCATTCTGGAGATCAGCCCTGAAGACTTTTGTCTGGATTTGTGTTTTTTTGTCAATCAACCTTTGTGCCTCATGTGGAGGTTCCAGAAGTGTCCATGTTATGAGTTCTAGTTGCTTATGTATATCAGTTTTGTTTTGTTGGCTGTACTTAAGGTGCTATTATGTGTGTGGGTAATGTATGAATAACCTTTGGATATGTATATAAAGTTTTAAATATTTTGTTTCATATAAGTCAGCACAGCTCATTGGACAACTATATTTATGTATTTGCTTCTGCTAGTCCCTTAATTTTGTTAATCAGTTCAGAGGCCTTTGGTAATCCAAGGATTACTGGCCGGTTACGATGCTAAACCTATAAGGGCGGGTTTGGGTTGTGACAGAAAGATATTTGTGATTAAATAAGCTACTATGTAGTATAACTCATCGGAGTAAATAAGCTACTGTGTAGTACAATTTTTATGAGAGTATTGAAAAAGGCATTTGTAATTATATAGATAAGACAAAAGATATTTGTAATTATCCAGTTATATTGTGGTGAAACTTTTATAAATTTTTATTGTAGTTTTTTACTTATTTTTTTCACATTTTAAAATGCAAAATTAGTAATTAAATTTCTATATTGAAGTTTTTCTAAAATTTTATTCATAAGTAGTATAATTTATATTTTTTTATAATTTACTCTTTTTTTTTTTTTTTGATGTGGTATACATTAGTTGTTAGTAGGAAAAGTGGCAATACAATCCATAAGAATTTAACTGTTGTCAATGCAAAATTAATATATAGAATTAGCCGCAAAATCATGTATTGCAATAGTTCTACATTTTGGCCAATAGAGAAAAATGATGAAGATTTCTATGACAGTATTTAATTTTTCTTCTATCCTTTTTAATGTATATTGAAGACATAAAACAATTATAATTTGCCTTCAATCCTGTAGTAGTTCAATTTCTCCATCTGTGATATTCATGCACATACGAACTTCTTAAAGTATGTTGTTAACTAAAATATGTTATAAAGCTGTTAATTCTGTGTCAATTAATTTTTCTTTATGACAATTACTAAACCTCATTCTGCTTTCTTACAGTTATATTTCATGTTAACAATCATTTTTATTTCATCTTAATCAAATGGGTTGAGGTTCTCATTAATCATCAATGGTCATATTCTTACTCATCAAACATAAAAATATATTCGTATACATTTTTAGTGTTGAGAAGTGCTCTTACTAATTTTTTATTTATTTATTTATCCTTTTGTCTCAGATTTCTTTAGTTTTGATTCTCAAGCAGATACTCAGGTTGGGAGGTCTTTCCCTTGCAATTCTTTATTAGTTCCTCACTTTCTTTCTTGAATTGTAGTGGGTTAATGAATGAACTCTCTCAGATTTCTTTAATGCTTTGGAATTTTCATGTTTGATCTTGGAATTTTCATTAAGCTTTTAATGTTTGGTTTAGAAAAAAGTCGAATATAGTGTGTATAGTTATGTATCTTGGTACATAGCTATTCAATTTCTAGAGAATACTTATTTATTTTTATTTTTTTTAAAAAAATAATAGGAATATATGATGAATTATGTGAATACTTATGTTTTTTTTTTTTTGAATAATGATATACAAGTTCAATTTTTATACCCACTTTATTTTTTTGGATTCGCTCTCTCTCTCTCTCTCTCTCTCTCTCTCTCTCTCTCTCTTAGTTTGGCTGTTGATTGTTGAGAGAGAGGGGGGAAAAGGAAGTTTGAATCTTATGCATTGTTGTTTGGTATCTGAGAAAAAGAAGGAAAAGGAAATTGAAAGTTTTAACTTTCTTCACTATTTCACTGCTTATAAAACATATAATTAAAAATAAATAAATAAATAAATATAACTTTTGAATGAACAGTATGGAAAATGGGTGAAGGAAAGATATTTGTGATTAAATAAGCGACTGTGTCGTATAACTCATTAGAATAAATAAGCTACTATGTAGTATAATTTTTATGAGAGTATTGAAAAAGGCATTTGTAATTATATAGATAAGGCAAAAGATATTGGTACTTATCTAGTTACAGTGTGGTGAGACTTTTTATAAATTTGTATTGTAGTCTTTTACTCTTCTTTTTTTTCACATTTTAAAATGCAAAATTAGTAATTAAATTTGTAACGCCCTCAAAAAGATAACATTAAACCCATCAATAAAAAACATACATTTATATACAAAAGATCCACATTTCCTCAATTCATCAGAGTACTTCATTACAAAAGTATTACACCTTAACAACAAAAGTAAATGCCCTATGGGCTTACAGCTTTCCAAGTTAACACTTGGTTACAAAGAGAGTATTGACTCGGTTACACATTAAGCCCTTGGCATTGAATTTACATGTAATACATCAAAAGGAGATAAGAGAACAAAAGTCTGTCCGCCTCTAGCCTCCCAAGCTATGTCCTTGGAGGTGGCATGCTACCTGCACCTGAAATGATGTTCCCATATAGGGTGAGCCACAGCCCAGTAGAAATATACTAAACCAACTATGAACAATGACTAAGAGATTAGCAACTGGTAAATGGTCGACACTTACACTTCCATTTACATCTTATTAAAATTCCAGGACAGTCAAGTTTATGTTACAATTCACTTTGAGTTAGAAAACAAGGTTCAGTATTCTGGCCAAAATATTTGATGAGATTATAGTTCATCACTAGGACATTTTTGAAATTCAAGGTGAATACACATTTTGGTGTTGTACCAATAACACATAAACTACTTCCATACTTCACAAACGATGATGACATACATTTTAGTGTTATATCAAATCAAACAAACCTTTCAATAGATAAGCATATGAGCTATATCACTACCACAACAGATAAGCATATGAGCTATATCAACATTCCAATAGATAAGCATATGAGCTATATCACTACCACAACAGATAAGCATATGAACTATATCAACACTTCAACAGGTGAGCATATGAGCTACATCCCAGGGTCCATCCCCCATCTTCCCTTAACCATTGACCAGTTTAGAGGTACATCCCCCATCTTCCTCTAAACCATTAACCAGCTTAGAGGTACATCCCCCATCTTCCCCTAAGCCGTGGAGTACATCCCTTATCTCCTCCCATACACAAGTAATGCATATAAACACAGAATCACATACGCAGTCAATCATTACAAAAAGTTAATGCATTCCATTAACCGTCTACACATAACGCATATAAACACATCGGCCATATGCGCAATCAACCAACACATAAAGTTAGTGTATTCTATCAACCGTCATACTCTATGACACATCCAATTGATTAGTTTTGGTTTGCCTAATCATCATGCATTGTCTACAACAATCAACACTGCCCTCCACCGTAGCCCAAAGCAATTATTCTAAGCAGAAAATAAATGCATAAATGGGATAATATATCAACATTTCAACTAGATGAGCGATAAAGAATCGACTACACTCTTTAGTCCCATAGCATTCCCAATTTCAACATTCTCAATTCAATTCCTCATTTTCTTCAATTAATTATATGCATTAATTAATTAATCCAATTAGGGCAAATTACCATAATTCACAAAACAACCCTAAGGTCCCATTTCCATCAATGTCCCAACATTAATCTCGTTTCTCTATGCCTAACATGCATATAGGTTTATATATTTAAAACCCCGACTTTTGTAAAATTACACAAAGGCCAAACTTTCTCAAAATTACCCAACAACCCCCAACATATCAAAATGCTAAAATTCAAAGACAAAGCTCATAAGATGGAGTAGGTTATCCCTAACCTCGAATGATGGGACCCAACGAAGGAGATGAAGAAACGGAAATGCTCCAAATCCCGAAATTTTCAGATTAGAAGATAGCCCACGACGATCAACACAATTTTGTAAAGGCCCAAGGTGAGAAAACAACTCCTACTAGATCAATCTAAGAGAGAAGTTAGGGTTTTAGTGAGAGGAGCTCTCAAAATAGCTTTTTGGAAAAAAGTAAAGAGAGAGAAAGGATGTTGAAAAGTGAACAAAAAGGTCGGATCTCGGCTTTATATAAAAGTCGCCCCCGCTCGAGCGTCTAAACTCCCCGCTCGAGCGTCACTCACAGATCCCCACTTGAGCTCCAATCCCCCGCTCGAGCGGCGGATGCACGCTCCCAGAACTTTTACAGACATGATGCCCGCTCGAGCGTCAAACTCCCCGCTCGAGCATCGGACACGTACTCCCGCTCGAGCGTCCAATCCCCTGCTCGAGCGTATACCACTGCAGACGAAATACTGGATGGGTGATTTCCCCGCTCGAGCGCCAACACCCCCGCTCGAGCGGAAAGACCAAAAACTGGGCAAAGACTTTATGTTTTAAACGCAAACCAACTTATTCCCACTTGCCCAACACAACCCCCAAGCTCGAACACAAGAGAAAGGGATAGAAAGAGATAAGACAACAGCACCCTTAACGAAATCGAATCCGGATTACAGTTAAGCACGAAAAGGAAAACCGGGATCGCTATAAAATTTCTATATTGAAGTTTTGTTAAAATTTTATCCATATGTAGTATAATTTATATTTTTTTATATATTTATTTATTTTGATGGTATACATTAGTTGTTAGTTACGAAAAGTGGGCAATACAATCTATAGATTTAACTGTTGTCAATGCAAAATTACTAATATAGAATCAACCACAAAATCATTTATTGCGATAGTCTACATTTTGGCCAATAGAGAAAATGATGAAGATTCTTAGAAATATTTAATATTTCTTCTATCCTTTTTAATGTATTATTAAAGATATTAAAAAATTAATATTTGTCTTCTATCCTGTAGTAGTTCAATTTCCCCATATGTGATATTCATGCAATGATGAACTTCTTAAAGTAGGTTGTTAACTAAAATATATTATGAGGTTGTTAATTCTGTGTCGATTAATTTTTTCTTTATGGCAATTATTAAAACCTCATCTTACCTTCTTACAGTTATATTTCATGTCAACAATCATTTTTATTTCATCTTAATCAAATGGGTTGAGGTTCTCATTCAATGGCCAATATTCCTTATTCGTCAAACATGAAAATAGAATTCGTGTACATTTTCAGTGTTAAGGAGTGCTCTTCCTAATTGTGTGTTTTTTTTTTTTATCCTTCTTGTCTCAAGATTTCTTTAATTTTGCTTCTCAAGCAGATACTCTAGTTAGGAAGTCTTCTCCCTTGCAATTCTTTATTAGTTTCTCACTTTCTTTCTTGAAATTGCAGTGGGTTAATGAATGTTCTGGATTAAATGAATGAAACTCTCTCAGATTTTCTTTAATGCTCTGGATCTTTCATGTTTGTCTTGGAATTTTCAATATTAGATTAAACATTAAGCTTTTAATGTTTGGTTTAGAAAGAAGTCTAATATGTGGTGTACTAGGGCATGCCCGTGGCCTGAAGGCACAGTGAAAATAATGTTTGGTTTATTGAAAGGCGTCTAATATAGTGTGTATAGTTATGTATCTTGGTATATAGCTGTTCAATTTCTAAAGAATACTAATGTTTTTTTTTTTTTTTATTAATGATATACAAGTTCATTTTTTATACCCACTTTATAGACCCAGTGATGTGTCAAGAAGATGGTTGGTGATTTCTTGACATATCACTAGACCTATAAAGTAGGTCTAACTTTTGAGCCTGAATAACTATTATTTATTTATTTACAAAGATTTTGTTACAGTTTAATTTTTTAATATGATAGGTCTTTTATTTTTTTTTTTTCCTTCTTTCTATCTCTCTTAGGCTATATATGGGATTTAGGATTTGGAAAGGAATTTGTTGATTGAAAGAAAAAGGGAACATTAAAAAGTTAACCATTTTTATTTGATGACCCCTTTTTTTTTTTTTTTTGCTTTTAGTGAATTGTTTTTAATTTAGTTTTTTTATTGAACTGCTATTTAAAATGTTTAGGCTTCTCTCTCTCTCTCTCAAAATAGTCCAGTTTATTTGCATTTTTAATTTTATTTTTGGAATTTTTTCAAAAAAAAAAAAGACTTTTTAGATGTTTATCAAGACTTTTGAAAAAAACTTAAACTTATTTTAAAAGTTTGTTTTAATAATTTTTTTTATGATTTTTTTTATGAGAGGGAGTAAATAAGCTACTGTGTAGTATAATTTTTTATGATGTGTATTGAAAAAGGCATTTGTAATTATATAGATAATACAAAGAAATATTTGTAATTATCCAGTTATAGGTGCGTGAGCCTTTTATAAATTTTTATTTGTAGTTTTTTACTTATTTTTTTCACATTTTAAAATGCAGAATTAGTAATTAAATTTTTCTAATTAAGTTTTGCTAAAATTTTCTTCATAAGTAGTATAATTTATATTTTTTTTATAATTTACTTAGTTGTTAGTAGGAAAAGTGGCCTGTAATGCCCTAAAAAATAAAACCTCATAGCATAAACATTCACGATAAATAAAAGAGTTTTCATATTAATAATCATCAGAGTATTCTTACAAAAGGTATTACATGTTGACAATAAAAGTAAACGCCCTATAGGCTTACAACTTTCCAAGTCAACACTTTGGTTACAAAAGAGAGTACTAACTATAACACAAATAAGCCCTTGGCTTGATATACATGTAATACAACAAAAAAGTTTACAGCCTCAAGCCTCCCAAGCTACGTCCTTGGAGGTGGCATAGCAACTTATACCTTGAAAATGATGTCCCATATAGGGTGAGCCAACGCCCAGTAGAGATATGCTAAACATAATATGAGCAATAACTAAAACATTAGCACTTGAAAAATGTTTAAACTTAACAAAAACTCAACTTAACAAACATGCTCAAAACCTGGCCAAATAACTAAGTGAGACTACATCTCATGCCAACAATACTACAAACTGCCATTTTACGAAAATTGCGTCCCGCGGGATTTCGACACCCATGTATTTTCATTCTCTTATGGCCATTTTACGGCATATTTCATCCACGGGACTCGACACCCATGTATAGATATATTCGGATTGCCATTTTACGGAAATTGCGTCCGCAGGATTCGGCACCCATGTATAATTATATTTAAATGGCCATTTTAGCGGAAATTTCATCCGCGGGATTCGGCACCCATGTATTCAAATACACAATTTGATTAGTTTCAATTCACCTAACCATCATGCAGTGTCTACAACAATCAAGACTATCCTCCACCGATAACCCAAAGCAGTTATTTCTAAGCAGATAATAAATGCCTCAACAGATATATAATTGACATTTTCAAAAGTGAGCGATTTATAAGTCCAACTCCACCATTCTATTCTCATAATGAGCAAATTTCAATTATCCCAACTCAATTTCATTAACAAATGTCATTAATTACACTAAATGACCCAAATATACCCAAACATGACATTTTTCCCTTTAAGCTTAATATTGACCCAAAGGTCTAAATATTATCAAACAACACCAATTATTCTCATCTCTAGGCTCAAATATACATGTAATAGGCTCAAAATACAAAACCCCTCTTTTATACATTTTGAAAACCCTAACACCCAAAATCACCCAACTCAACATTATATCAAAAGACCAATAGTTATGTCAAAGACCATAGGAAATAAGTAGTTATCCCTACCTCAAATTGAAGAGCTCAAATGAAGGAGATGACCAAAATCCAAAGTGCTCCAAATCCAAGATTTTTTCAATATTAAAAGGATGCCCTCAACACTCTCTATCTTTCTTACAAAGAGCCTAGCTTAGAAACTCACTAGAAGTAGATCAATCCCTAGAGAGAAGTCGTTTAGAGGGAGAGAGAGCTCAGATCTAGGGTTTTTGAAAAAGAGAGAGATGAAAAGTGAAGTGTAATCCCGCTGCTGTCTACTGATATACGTATGACCCGCTCGAGCGGAGAATAGGACCGCTCGAGCGTCAGATACAAAAAACTGGACACGCTGGAGCGCAAAGATACCCGCTCGAGTGCCAAGACACAACTGCAAAACACACCCGCTCGGAGCGCAAAGGGAAAGCCGCTCGAGCGTAGATTTCCCCCTTCCAGAATTTTTACAGACAAAGAACTACCCGCTCGAGCGCCAAGATACCCGCTCGAGCGTCTACCAGCTCGAGCGTAAGGAAAAACCGCTCGAGCGTGAAAAACACACCTATAGAAGTTTTTGCAGAGGCCACGAAATGCTGAGAGTGTGTAAACCCCGCTCGAGCGGAAACACAAAAATCAAATTCCGCTCGAGTGCAAAGGCACTCGAGCGTTACCACCAAAAATCTGGGCAACAAGGAATGGGACTAAAAGCTCAACCAACCTGTTCGAAACACGCCCAATGCATCCTAAAACTCAAGCACACAGGAATTAAAGAATAACAACAAGATATACAACCACCAACTTCACAGAACCTAAGTCCGAAATACAACAATCAAAGGAGAGAAACCGCGGATCGCTTATGGCCAATACAATCCATAAGAATTAACCTTTTCTCATACAAAATTACTATATAGAAGCAACCACAAAATCATGTATTGTAACAAGTTCTACATTTTGGCCAATAGAGAAAAATTATGAAGATTTTCTTAGGGAGTAATTTAATTTTTCTTCTACCCTTTTTAACTGTATATTGAAGACATTAAAAAATTATAATTTTTCTTCTAATCTTGTAGTAGTTCAATTTCCGCCATCTATGATATTCATGCAACGCGGAACTTCTTAAAAGTAGGTGGTTAACTTAAAATATGTTATGAGGTTGCTAATTCTATGTTCAATTAATTTTTTCTTTAATAGCAATTATTAAACCTTGTTCTGCCCTTCTTACAGTATGTTTCTATGTCAACAATCATTTTTATTTCATCTTAATTAATGGTTGAGGTTCTCATTAATCATCAATGGTCATATTCCTTATCGTTCAAATATGAAAATAGGTTTTCGTGTGCATTTTAAGTGTTGAGGAGCTGCTCTTACTAATTGATTTTTCTTTTTATCCTTTTGTCTCAGATTTCTCTAATTTTGCTTTCTCAAGAAAGATACTCAAGTTAGGAAAGTCTCTCCCTTGCATTCTT
>NW_021027139.1:1125916-1170800 GCF_004153795.1 Camellia sinensis | reverse complement strand
ACTCTTATTGGTTTTTTTGCATGTTGCGCTTCTATGGAAGATGAATGTCCATTCACTTACCAAGAATATCCACAACATTTTGTTTGGCTTAATTCAGAAAAGAGATGGAAACCAAGGCAGCAAGGCTATGCAATTGGTAGAATGTACTTTGCTAGCCCTAATTGTGGTGAGAGATTTTATTTGCGTTTTCTATTAACTGTTGTCAAAGGACCAAAATCGTTTCAATGCTTACATACGGTCAACAATGTTTTGCATGATACGTTTAAATCAGCATGTGTTGCAAGAGGACTTTTAAAAGATGATGAAGAATAGATACAATGTCTTAAAGAGGCTGCAATTATGAAAACTGGTTATCGATTGAGGAGATTGTTTACTATTATTCTTACTTAGTGCTCTTCACTGCAACCATATGCGTTATGGAATCAATTTTCAATGCATATATGTAATGATCTTGCACATAAGATTTGAACATTGTTTGCCATTTCTGAACCAACTGAGGCTCAAATTGAAGACTATGGTCTATATCTTTTGAATCAAATGCTCCAAGAATCAGGAAAAAGTTTAATTGACTTCCCGCAAATGCCATAACCTTCTACAAATTGGAGTGCAGTAGTTGGTAACAGGTTGATATTCGAACATCAACAACTACAGAATGAGGCACAACAGATAGATGCAGAAATTATTATTGATCGCCTCAACAATGATCAGCGAACAGCTTATGATGCAATCACTTCCTCAGTCTTTGAAAATAAAGGAACTATTTTCTTTTTGAATGGAGGTGCCGGAACAGGGAAACATTTTTGTACAATGCGATTGCATTGAAATGTCGCAGCCTTGGCCATGTTGTTATTATTTTGGCTTCATCTAGAATCGCATCATTGTTATTGGTAGGAGGTTGTACTAGTCATTCAACATTTTCCATTCCGTTGGATGTATTGGAAAATTCAATTTGTGGATTTAGCTAGCAATCATTACAAGCAGCATTGTTTAGAGAAACAAAACTTATAATCTGGGATGAAGTTCCTACGAAGCATAGACATTGTGTTGAGGCAGTTGATCTCATACTTCGAGACACTTGTGATAGTGAAAAGCCATTTGGGGGTATCACTGTTGTTTTTGGTGGAGATTTTCGACAAATCTTACTTGTTATAACTAAAGGAGTCCATGTGCAAATTGTGAATGCATTATTAAGACACTCTTTTCTATGGAAGGATATACATGTTCTGTCTTTAAATTTGAACATGCGCTTGAATCATGCAAATCTTGGAAATGCTAATTTTGCAAAATTCTTGATAGAGGTAATATTTCTTCAAACTTTTTCTCTATTATATGGTTCTTTTAAATTGACGAAACACATTTACGTTTATGTACTTTAATTGATTTTACTTACTATTTTATTTATTTATTTTTATAAATAGATTGAGACCAATCCTCAAGAAATTGTTAAACTTCCATCAACAATACACAAATGCCAAGATCTAAAAAACATAATCTCAGTAGTTTATCCACAACTGGATGTGGCAATGACATCGACTGCAACATTTTTAACTAAACGTACAATTCTTTCTGCATGGAATGATGATGTCAGTGTTATGAATACTACAACATTGAATATTTTTCCCAGTAACACATATACTTATTTGGCAGCAGACAAGATGTCTGAAGATGATGAAACTGATCGTACTATAATAAATAGATATCCTAATGAATATTTAAATTCCTTAGATCCTCCTGGGCTACCGACTTTTAAGGTAGAGTTGAAAGTGGGTTGTCCTATAATGTTGTTAAGAAATATTGCACCAAAAGATGGACTGTGCAATGACACAAGATTGATGGTTTATAGATGCAATACTCGCATAATTAAAACTTAAATTTTAACTGGAGAAAAATTTGGCAATTTGGTATTCATACCAAGGATATCCTTGACACCGTCTTCTTCAGAAATGCCTTTTCCGTATGACAAGACGTCAATTTCCAGTCCAATTGGCATATGACCTGACCATTAATAAATCTCAAGGGCAATCTGTGAAATTTGTTGGAGTTGATTTGCACACACTAATGTTTAGTCATGGGCAATTGTACATGGCCCTATCTAGATGCATATCTTTTGATCGTATGAGTGTCATCCTTCCCAATGATGAGCCAGATTCTACTACAAACATTGTTTATCCTGAAATTTTGTTATAGTGTTACTTATGGATCAAACCACTTTTTCCAAAAGGTATAATTTATTTATTAATAAATTTGTTTCTATTGATTACAAATTGTTATTTTTAAAATATTTTACTATATATGTCAACTTTTGTAGGATTGGGTTAAAAAATATATGGAGCTCAAAAACATAAATACAACTAGATTGCTTCGATAGGGATGTAACAAGGTAATTTCAATTTGAAAGTGTTTTGATGTATATATAAATTTTCTTTTACTAATATACTAACTTTTTTTTATTTTCATAAATTAGTAGATTGCCGTGCATGCTCCTCACTGGGGATACATCCAAGTTGATACAAAGACTTTTTGGAAAGTGATGCTCCTAGGATTTCTAAGAAAGAACATGTTTGAATCTCATCTTTATTTTTGTGAAAAGCGTATATATGCTAGCTACGATCCATATTTTGTAAAGTTTCCGATCGATGTGAAATTTATTACTTACAATAGTTTTGTAAAGCCTTTTATCTATGTGAAATTTATAACTAAGTTTAGATATATGTTAAATAATATTCATTTGAATTATTGACTTATGCTATGAGTTTGTTTTTGTAAATGTAACACACTAGGTGATATAGTTTTTTTTGTTTTTTTGTTTTTTCTTCCTAATATGCTCTTGAATTAGGTTAACTAAAGAAAACTAATCATATTTTTATTTGGTTGAATTTGAATTTTTGCCTCCATATATATTTTTATCAGGAAGGGTGTTGCATTTTCTTTGTATTACAGAACATTGGCTGGTGTGCTTAATTTGTTATTTGGCATTTTTTTTTTTTTGCATTGCAAAGCATTGGCTGGTGTGCTTAATTTGTTATTTATTTTTTTTCTATTACAGAGCATTGGCTGGCGTATTTCGTCTGATTTTTATTATATGTTTCTGCGTTGTGGGACTTACATTTTGTTATTTGTTTAAAATCTTGTACTTTTGTTGTGCTTGAATTTTACGTAGCATTTATGTGTTTACTTTACACTATTTCGTTTACCTATAAATTTGAAAATTTTATGTTTAAATTGATTTATTCACCAAGTAGCATACAATTTATTTATTTTTCATTTATTTAATTTTCTGCACAATAAACTGACCACCAAACCACAAAAATTGGTAGATTTCAACCATTAGATTAAAATTTTTGCAAAACTATAGCCATGAGACCTCTCTTCTTTATTTCAACCAAAACTCACTATCTAAAAAAATGTGGATATAGAAATTTATTTGGGTACTGTTATTGGCTAGGATAATAAAATGCTTATTTTCTATTGCAAATTGCAAGTGGGTTACATAAACAAAAATACTACAATAGTAAATATTTGGTGATATGATCTTTATTTGCATTTGTGCCATCACTATTTTCACGTTTTCTTGGCCAAGGTAATAATTGTGTCATCACTATTTTTACATTTTCTTGATGAATTGTAGCAAGTTCCATCACATTGCCTCCACCAGTACTAATCATGGACCATACCATTTATTGCCCTTTAAATTTCTATTTGACAAACAAAAATGCAACTATTTTTGCATTGAGAATTTGAGTTCAAATACTATATCAATCACAATGATATTATTAAAACTTGCTTATTGTTAAAACTAAAAATTTATAGCAAAACTTATTGTTAAATTCAATTGGACAGTTTTTATATGTCTATCATTAAGTTTGTAGCAAGGAGGGTCTAATTTTTTTTTTAATTTCTTCATCTCTCTAAATTTTATAATGCAAAATATTTAAATTGAGTGGATCTGAAAAATGAAAAATATTGATTAAAATATTAAAAAGTTCACTAAAAATAATAAAATACAAATTAAAATTTTAAAAACTATTTTTGGAAACTCTAAAACCAAGTAAGTTTTGAATTTTAAATTTGTAAAAATTATTTTAAATTTTTAATATATACAACCAAACAAAATTTTAAGTTTTACAAAATCTTTTCAAAAATCTAATTATAAAATTCATTTGAAAATCCAAAACCATACAGATCATCTATTTATATTTTCACCTCAATTTTTGTTTTTCCAACAAATTGAATAATTTTATATTCAATTGCATTTTCATTCCAACAATATTTTCATTGTGCCTTCTGGCACAGACATACCCTAGTATATTATATAAAGGGGGTTAAGATTTGATTCGCTGTATCTACAGAGTTGTAAAACCACACAAACATCCATTCCCATTGAGAGGCCAGTCTATGTAGTAGTTGTCTCTCTCCCCCAACAATTACTGCTTTTAGCCATCAACCCAACCACAACTCACCAGACCAACACCATAAGGATTGGTTTGTCAAATGTTATTTTTGGGTGAGTTTGGAGTTTGCCCTTTTCTTTTTCTTTTTTTCTTAAAAAAAAATAAATTAATTAAAAGTGTTTAGAAAATTATAAAATAAAATATTCGAGATACTCTAATTCATAGATGGTTCAATTAAAATTCTATTCACATTAAAAAGATTCTACAAGAATGATATATAAGTTCACTTTTTAAATCTAGGGCGAATTACACTAACGGTCTCTATAGTTTGGGGTTTGTGTCACTTTGGTCTCTGACTTTTCAATTGTAATAATCTTGTTCCAAATAAGAAAAATTAAAGATACCATTGCTTAATTTTAAGGGCAAAATTGTTAATTTGATAAAATATAAATTAATTTGAAAAAAATAAATGTCACAAAATATTCTTAAATTTTTTTAAAAAAATTCTATCCATTAAAGATAAAATTATATAAAATTGATAAATCTTTTAGATATTTATTTATTTTACTAAATTAATTTTTATTATGCGTTTAGATGATTATCATGTAATGAATAGTTGTTTTTATTTTCATTAAATTAATTTCTATTTTTTTTAAAAGACAAATATAGCGACAACTTTGATATCATTATTAATCCATTAAATCAAAAAATTCAAAACTAAAAATATTTCATATATTAAATATATCAATTATACATTAAAATCTTAACAACCATCCATTACATGATCTGTAACACCCCAACCCTTCACATGTCATCGATGTTGTCTGCTTTGGGTCACGCCCGCACGGATTTGTTCTTCCTAGTGGGTCACCCAGCCCAGAACCACTCCAGCTTAAGCACGCTTAACTGTGGAGTTCTGCTAAGGATTTCACCACTCGGGAAAATGCATCAATACTATATAAGGGTCTAGGTTTTTACTTTTATAACCCAAGAACTCCTCCTCCATTCCCGATGTGGGACACCATGATCTTACAACCCACTCCCCTTAAGGCTGCATGTCCCCGTGCAGTAGCCTGCCAGCTCACAAGCCCGCCCACATGCACCGAGAAATGCCAGGGGCCCACACTCGGTACTCCGGAGAGTCGGCTCTAATACCATTTGTCACGACCCGCTCCCCGTACCCAAGGGTTAAGCATCGTGATGGCCAGTAACTAAAGTTACCTCAGGGCAATTCTTGAACAAATTAATAAATGCGAGCGGAAATAATATTTAAGTAAGGGTATCAACATAATCATTGGAGCTTCTATTTAATTAAATTGTCAGAGCTGAACTATGTCTACAAAGTGTTTTGTGCCTACCTCACGCGCTAGTGGTAAACAACTATAAGCACATGGCAGAGTGAGAAATATTATACTAAGAGTATAAGAGCATAAAATTCACCATGGATAATTATTGGCTAAACAAAGCTTGATATTAAAATATAGAATATATTATACGGAAATCATTTAACATATAATAGAAAATAATCATAACCACGGTACAGAACGGAACAGAACAGATATATGGACTCAAGAGGTGGCTTGCACGAATTCTAGAGGTGGCTCCCACAATAGTGTAGCACTTAGCTCCACACTAGAAATCAGAGTGTCAGTGGATCCATGACAGACAATGTCACGACCCCATTCCGCCCCTAGTAGAATGGTGCCGTGATGGCCAGTAATCCGAGATTACCAAAGGCCAACTTACAAAAATTCACACAACAATCAGAGTATACATATGGGGCCTACATGTGTGGAAGCAATATATTTAAATCTAAGTAGTTCATAAGAGCAGTGCATAGATCAAATGAAATGACATACATCTTAACATAGTTTTACAACTTGGATACAAATAAAATAAGGTACAAAATACATCTTGATCAAAAGGCTTCTCAAGCCGACATAAACAAAAGAAGTAACTACAAGCCAAGAAGCATGATCTTCAAGATGCTACAAAAATGTGAATCCAAAACAAGTTGCAAACAATCATCTAGGCATCGCCGTCTTCTTGCTCATCACCTACATATATATAAGAGAGGGTAAGCTTGGATACTCAGTGAATGATACCAGTAATAAAGGTTTTGCATGAATGACATTCAAGGTCTCTTTTCTAAACAATACAAAGCATAACTTATACAAAATCAAGGGATGAACCAAGTCCATCTATCAAGTCTTTCAAATCTTCAAGGGATGCTTACTAGCATCAATATAATACAAGGGATGACATTAAACAAAGGTGCTACAAAAGCTTAGAGTCCTCTAGCACGTAAGGACTTGTGCTACAAAGGTTTAAAGTCGCCTAGCACGTACGGACTGGTGCTACAAAGGTTTAGAGTCACCTAGCACGTACGGACTTGTGCTACAAAGGTTTATAGTCCCCTAGCACATACGGACTTGTGCTACAAAGGTTTAGAGTCCCCTAGCACGTACGAACTTGTGCTACAAAGGTTTAGAGTCCCCTAGCATGTACGGACTTTCCAAAAATGTCATCCAAAACGAGACTAATACTTGATACACAAAATAGGGGTATTCATTCATGCTCAACAAATACTTTTTCCAAAACAAAGCAAAGCAAAGCTTTATCAAAACTTTATAACATAACTTTATTAAAAATACCACTCACATAGTTCTTTGGGTGTAGGAATTACAAGCAAGGATCCAAGGCCTACAAGCACATAATAAATCCCATTGAATGCGTTTCGAGAAGACAAAAAGAGATGCTCAAAGATGGATATGAAATGCATCCTTGAAACAAGCTTTACATGACAGGAAAAGATCTTGGCATTTCTTTCAAAATCAAGTCGAAACAAAGGAAAACATGTTGGGGAGTTACAACACTGCCTTTTTATCTCGGGAAAACATGCTGGGTACTAACCAGGTCTAGGCCGAGGTCCCATACCTCTTGGCCGAGGTGTGTTCCCGGCAACCACACTCAAAGAAATGAAGTCTAGGAAAATCTGGGTTTCCCTCTTGAAGAACATGAAGAACAAGAACATGAAATGCTAAAATCATAACTTCTTCATCCGAAATCTGAGTTTTCATGAGATGAGTTTGAAAACATGGACCTGGGTACCCATACTTGAAGATTTCATGGAAACAACACAAAAACATGGGACTTGTTACCAACTTTCGGATCAAAACATGGTTTTATCTCAAGAACATAAGAACATCATTTTCTATTTCTAAAACAACTTTAAATCAATGCATGGCTTATGAATCATGCAATGCAATCAGATCAACATAAAGAATAACAAGAGTAAATCAAGATTCTAACGTCAAAACACGGATTAAACGATTCAAACTCTAAAGATCAAGCTTGGAATCTTGCTCTCTCACTCTAACTTCCTCTCCTCTCCCTAGAGCTTCTCTCTCTACCATGCAAAGGATATGACACAAAATGATATGTTTCTAACTCTGCTCGCTGAATTAACCCTCAGCTGGGACACGTGGCAACGGCTGATTGGATCTCCTCAAAAGGTGATAGATTGATAAAACAAGATCATGACAAAGTGTAAGAAACAAGTAAGGTGACATGGGCACTTCAGCGGGTAATGATCTCGGCTATGAGGGACAACACTTGGCCTAGCTGTGCCACACCTTGGCCTGGATGTGCCACACCTCGGTCTAGGTCGTACCAGTCCAGGGACAAGATCACTTTGGTATGACATCTCGGCCAACATGTCAGGGTGAGGGTGGAGGTCAACCAAAGTGGTTCCAAGATGGTCCTAGGTGTAAGAAGTTCAAAGGTGTAACCTAGGCTTAAGATGACCTCAGCTAAACTCACACTAAGCAAGGAACAAAACATGCAAGCAACACTTATGCGAAACAAATCAAGGTTTGCAAATGCAACTTAACAAGATAAGATCATGTAAATACATGCAAGCATGACTAGAGTAAGGTGAGGGTTGCTACATCCTTCCCCCCTTAAAGAAGTTAGGTCCCCAAACTTGAGTTACCTTATCCCACAAATAACTCCGGATGTCGGATTCTCATTTCTTCTTCCATTTCCCATGTAGCATCCTTGCCATAGTGCTCCTTCCATTCAACCTTCACCATCGGTATCGACTTGTTTCTCAACTGTTTCACTTGTCTATTGATAATTCTCGTTGGCTTCTCCTCGTAGTCTAAGTCTTCATTAATCATGATCCCAGAATGATCAATCACATGCAATGGATCCTGAATATACTTCCTTAACATGGAAACATGAAACACATTGTGGACTTGGCATAATTCTGGTGGCAAAGCAAGTCTGTAGGCAATTGGGTTAACTTTTTCAAGAATTTCAAACGGCCCAATGTAACGAGGTACCAACTTACCTTTCTTCCCAAATCTTGAAACTTCTTTCATCGGCGAAACCTTCAAGAATACATGATCCCCAACTTCAAATTCTAACTCTCTTCTCCTCTGGTCGGCGTAACTCTTCTGTCGACTTTGAGCAGTCCTAATTCTTTGTCGGATAAGCTTAATCTTCTCAGTTGTCACTTGAACCAGTTCAGGACCGATTAAAGCTTTGTCTCCTACTTCGGTCCAACATATCGGCGATCTGCACTTCCTCCCATACAGAGCTTCATACGGCGCCATGCCAATGCTAGCTTGATAACTGTGGTTGTAGGCAAATTCCACCAACAGCAAATGCACTTCTCAACTTCCCTTGAAGTCCAATACACATAGTCTGAGCATATCTTCAAGCGTCTGAATTGTTCTCTCTGTTTGCCCATCGGTCTGGGGATGAAAAACTGTGCTAAATCTCAACTCTGTTCCCAAAACTCCTTGTAGACTCTGCCAAAATCTAGAAACAAACTTCGAATCTCGGTTTGACACAATGGACATCGGCACTCCATGAAGTCTAACGATCTCATTCATATACAACGAAGCGAGTTGATCGGCATTAAAGGTAGTCTTAACAGGCAAGAAGCGTGCTGACTTAGTTAATCTATCGACTACAAAGCAAACTGAATCCATGCCCTTCTGTGTTCTCGGCAAACCAACCACAAAATCCATGGAGATGTGCTCCCATTTCCACTTGGGAATCGACAAAGGTTGAAGAAGTCCTGCCGGCCTCTGGTGCTCTGCTTTCACTTGTTGACAATATAGACACTGAGATACAAACTCAGCTATTTCTCTCTTCATATTTGGCCACCAAAAAGTCTGCTTCACATCTTGATACATCTTGGTGTTCCCTGGATGTACTGCAAATTTGGAACCATGGGCTTCCTGCAAAATCTTCCTTTTTGACTCCGGCACGTCGGCCACACACAACCTTCCTTCAAACTTCAGAACCTGATTCTCAATGGTGTACCCTGACCTCGGCTTGGTGACAAACTCATCAATCACCTCCTTGAAGAATTCATCCTCCATCTATCTGGTCTTCACTTCCTCAATAATAGCCGGCTCCACTGAAATCATCGCTAGACATGCCAAATTCCCATCTATCTTCCTGCTTAAAGCGTCGGCCACTAAATTTGCCTTTCCTGAATGATACTGAATCTGCATGTCGTAGTCCTTCAATAACTCAAGCCATCTTCTCTGTCTCATATTCAGTTCCTTCTGAGTGAACAAATACTTCAAACTCTTGTGATTTGTGAAAACTTGGCAAGAAGCTCCATACAAGTAATGGCGCCAAATCTTTAAGGCAAATACTACGGCTGCCAATTCTAGATCATGGGTGGGATAATTCTTTTCATGAGGTTTCAATTGACGCGATGCATATGCTATAACTTTACCCCCTTGCATTAACACACATCCCAAACCCTTATAAGAAGCATCACTATAAATCTGGAATTCCTCATTACCTGTCGACAGTACAAGAACTGGTGCTGTGACTAACCTCGTCTTTAGCTCTTGGAAGGTTGATTCCCTATCCTCGGTCCATTCATACGCCACTCCTTTCTGAGTTAGTTGTGTCAAAGGTATTGCAATCTTTGAGAAGTCCTTCACAAACTTTCTGTAGTAACCGGCCAAACCCAGAAAACTACGAATCTCGGACACATTGGTCGGTGTTGGCCAATTCACAACGGCTTCAATCTTACTTGGATCACCAGAGATACCCTCTTCATTAATCACATGCCCTAAAAACGAAATGCTGGAAAGCCAAAACTTACACTTGCTAAGCTTGGCATACAACTTCCTATCTCTCAAAATCTGTAAGGCAAGTCTCAGATGCTTCTCATGCTCAACTTCACTCCTGGAATAGATTAATATATCGTCGATGAAACCACAAATTCGTCTAGATAAGGTTTAAAAACTCTGTTCATCAAATCCATGGATGCTGTAGGAGCATTAGTCACTCCAAAAGGCATTACCAAAAATTCGTAATGGCCATATCTTGTCCGAAAGGCAATCTTCTCAACATCCTCGACTTTAACCTTCAGCTGATGGTAGCCCGACTGAGATCGATCTTAGAAAAGACTCGTGCCCCTTGTAGTTGATCAAGCAAATCACCGATCCTCGGCAATGGGTACTTATTCTTAATGGTTACTTTGTTCAGTTCTCGGTAATCGATACAAAGACAAAGTGTACCATCATTTTTCTTCACAAATAGAACCGGTGCTCCCCAAGGTGAAGTACTCGGCCTAATAAAGCCCTTGTCTAACAACTCTTGTAATTGCACCTTCAACTCCCTAAGTTCGGCTGGGGCCGTCCTATAAGGTGTTTTGGAGATAGGCTGGGTTCCTAACTTGACGTCAACAATAAACTCTAGTTCTCTATCGACTAAACAGCCAGGCAAGTCACTTGGAAAGACGTCGGGAAATTCCTTAACAACTGGGATGTTGGCTAACTCAACGCTTCCATTCGAATCACTTAGTATCTACACAAATAACCTTGACACCCTTTTTGAATCAATTTATAGGCCTTCATGGATGAGATCACGTAAGGTGGGGATACTACTCCCTTACCCTGGAACGTAACCTCGGCTAGGTTTGGGAGTTTCAATGTGACACTTTTGGAGACGCAGTTAATGGATGCATGATTCGCTACTAACCAATCCATCCCCAATATAACATCAAAATGAGTTATGTCCAACGGCATCAAGTCAACTAATAATTCAACATTCTCAATCATAACAACACATGCTTTATAAATGGATGCAACAATCATAGATCTTCTAGACGGAGTAGACACAGATAACACAAAATCAATGGGTTCTAATTCCCTATTCAACTTATCGACAAACTTAGTAGATACAAATGAATAAGTAGAACCCGAATCAATCAATATATATGCATCTTGAGAGCAAATATGAAGTATACCTGACACTACTGTCTTGGCGTTTTGGGTGTCTCCTGGCACTAGAGCAAAAACTCTGCCCTGCCTCATCTGTCCTTTCCCGATGTTGCCTTTCTGCGCTAGGCCCGAGGTGTTCCCATTCTTCTTACCATCATCAGCCTTTGCCTTCAGACAGTCTTTCACACGATGACCTACCTCACCACATTCAAAATAAGCTCCAGACGCCCAACGACAAACTCCAGAATGTGGCTTCCCGTAACTTGAACATGTCGGCCTAGTGCCACCTTCCTGTCTTGAGTTGCTTGAACTGCCTATGTTCGTCTTCTTCCTGGCATCAAATGCTCCTCGGCGATTGTCGTAATTCTGTCTTTTCTTCGGGTTCTCTCCTAAACGCTGGTATCGGTTCAGGTTAGCTTCTGCTAGGATGGCCTTGTCTAACACTTCGGCGTAAGTCGGCATGTTGAACATGTTCACTCGGTCCTGTATTGGCCCACGCAACCCACTTTCGAACTTCCTAGCCTTCCTATACTCGTCATCGACCATATGAGGCGCATATCTCACCAACTCGGTAAAAGCACAGTCGTATTCTGCCACTGTCTTGTTGCCTTGTGTCAAAGTCTGGAACTCTGTGGTCTTGCGGTCTCGGACACTAAGGGGGAAATGCTTGTTGTAGAACAACTCCAAAAATCTAGCCCAAGTCAAACCTGGATTTCCTTCTCGGACCATCATCCACCATCTTCGTGCGCCGTCGTCCAACGTGAATGCTGCTAATGACACCTTTTGGGCGTCGGTGCTGGGAAAAATCTCGAATAACTTCTCCATTTCCAAAACCCACGCTTCAACCTTCATCGGCTCTATACCCCCTTGGAATCTCAACGGTTTTATCTTTTTGAACTCTCTGATCAAGGCTATGGTGCCGTCCCCATATAAGGTTTGTTGTGGAGGCACTTGCGGCACTAGAGGAGGTGGAAATGGAACTGCATGTCGGCCATTTGTCTGCTCGGCCTGGGTAGAGGTAGTACTAGCATCCTGTGGCCTAGGCTGTCTCAACTCATGGACCAAACCTTCGGCCAACCTTTCTAGTCTGTCTAATCTGTCTTCAGAATGATCTCGGCCAACTGGAGGTCTACCCCTTCTCATGATGCTAGGAGTATGCAAAATATGATTTTCAAACAAAATGAACGAATAACATGTATGCAAGTAACAAATAGTTATGCCGAGATGATGCACACCTTGTCAAGTAGCAAGCAATATGATGCAAATCCTAATATCATTATAAGGGAAATCCTAAGCTCTTTAGGACTCAAAGTGTGTGAATAACGTACTATAAGGAACTCGTGCTCTGATACCAATCTGTCACAACCCCATTCCGCCCCTAATAGAATGGTGCCGTGATGGCCAGTAATCTAAGATTACCAAAGGCCAACTTACAAAAATTCACACAACAATCAGAGTATGCATATGGGGCCTACCTGTGCGGAAGCAATATATTTAAATCTAAGTAGTTCATAAGAGCAGTGCATAGATCAAATGAAATGACATACATCTTAACATAGTTTTACAACTTGGATACAAATAAAATAAGGTACAAAATACATCTTGATCAAAAGGCTTCTCAAGCCGACATAAACAAAAGAAGTAACTACAAGCCAAGAAGCATGATCTTCAAGATGCTACAAAAATTTGAATCGAAAACAAGTTGCAAACAATCATCTAGGCGTCGCCGCCTTTTTGCTCATCACCTACATATATATAAGAGAGGGTGAGTTTGGATACTCAGTGAATGATACCAGTAATAAAGGTTTTGCATAAATGATATTCAAGGTCTCTTTTCTAAACAATACAAAGCATAACTTATACAAAATCAAGGGATGAACCAAGTCCATCTATCAAGTCTTTCAAATCTTCAAGGGATGCTTACTAGCATCAATATAATACAAGGGATGACATTAAACAAAGGTGCTACAAAAGCTTAGAGTCCTCTAGCACGTAAGGATTTGTGCTACAAAGGTTTAGAGTCCCCTAGCACGTACGGACTGGTGCTACAAAGGTTTAGAGTCCCCTAGCACGTACGGACTTGTGCTACAAAGGTTTAGAGTCCCCTAGCATGTACGGACTTGTGCTATAAAGGTTTAGAGTCCCCTAGCATGTACGGACTTTCCAAGAATGTCATCCAAAATGAGACTAATATTTGATACACAAAATAAGGGTATTCATTCATGCTCAACAAATACTTTTTCCAAAACAAAGCAAAGCAAAGCTTTATCAAAACTTTATAACATAACTTTATTAAAACTACCACTCACATAGTTCTTCGGGTGTAGGAATTACAAGCAAGGATCCAAGGCCTACAAGCACATAATAAATCCCATTGAATGCGTTTCGAGAAGACAAGAAGAGATGCTCAAAGATGGATATGAAATGCATCCTTAAAACAAGCTTTACATGACAGGAAAGGATATCGGCATTTCTTTCAAAATCAAGTCAAAACAAAGCAAAACATGCTAGGGAGTTACAACACTGCCTTTTTATCTCAGGAAAACATGCTGGGTATTAACCAGATCTAGGCCGAGGTCCCACACCTCTTGGCCGAGGTGTGTTCCCGACGACCACACTCAAAGAAATGAAGTTTAGGAAAATCTGGGTTTCCCTCTTGAAGAACATGAAGAACAAGAACATGAAATGCTAAAATCATAACTTCTTCATCCGAAATCTGTGTTTTCATAAGATGAGTTTGAAAACATGGATCTGGGTACCCATACTTGAAGATTTCATGGAAACAACACAAAAACTTGGGACTTGTTACCAACTTTTGGATCAAAACATGGTTTTATCTCAAGAACATAAGAACATCATTTTCTCTTTCTAAAACAACTTTAAATCAATGCATGGCTCATGAATCATGTTGGATCATGCAATGCAATTGGATCAACATAAAGAATAACAAGAGTAAATCAAGATTCTAACCTCAAAACACGGATTAAACGATTCAAACTCTAAAGATCAAGCTTTGAATCTTGCTCTCTCACTCTAACTTCCTCTCCTCTCCCTAGAGCTTCTCTCTCTACCATGCAAGGGATATGACACAAAATGATATGTTTCTAACTCTGCCGGCTGACTTAACCCTCAGCTGGGACACGTGGCAACGGCTGATTGGATCGTCTCAAAAGGTGATAGATTGATAAGACAAGATCATGACAAAGTGTAAGAAACAAGTAAGGTGATATGGGCACTTCGGCGGGTAATGATCTCAGCTATGAGGGACAACACTTGGCCTAGCTGTGCCACACCTTGGCCTGGATGTGCCACACCTCGGTCTAGGTCGTACCAGTCCAGGGACAAGATCACTTTGGTATGATATCTCGGCCAACATGTCAGGGTGAGGGTGGAGGTCAACCAAAGTGGTTCCAAGATGGTCCTAGGTGTAAGAAGTTCAAAGGTGTAACCTAGGCTTAAGATGACGTCGGCTAAACTCACATCAAGCAAGGAACAAAACATGCAAGCAACACTTATGCGAAACAAATCAAGGTTTGCAAATGCAACTTAACAAGACAAGATCATGTAAATACATACAAGCATGACTAGAGTAAGGTAAGGGTTGCTACAGACAAAGGGTCACAAAGTGATTAATCAGAGGGCCAATGGTTATTTGAGTCCCCCAAGGCATGGGACTTCCGTGGTGGTACTTATAAAACATAATTTTTTATAAGGTCATAGTAAAAAATATACTTAAATTTAAACAAACATATCCATGGGTTTCATTTTAACAAATAAAGTTAGTGGTGGCTCCCATAATAGTCTAGCACTTATCTCCACACAGCACTTTACTCCGCACAGAACAGAGGTCAATAAATCCATGGCAATAGAGAGTCACAAGGTGACCAAACGAAGGCCAATGGTTATTTAAGTCCCCCAAGGCATGGGACTCCCATGGTGGTACGTAAAAAACATAATTGTATATAAGGTCATAGTCAAATAATCATTAAAAGTTAAACCAACATATCCATGATTTCATTTTAAACAAATAGGGTTCAGAGAATAATCCACGCAATTGGAATATTAATATAATTTATAAAACATAAACTTGTATGTAATAATTTATGGTAAGTCAAAACATACGTAAAATATATTATGGTGACTCAAGGTATAATATAACTCACCTTAACTTTAATAGCTCACTTTTTCTTCTTTACTTCTAATATTTCTTCTCCTTTCCTTACTTCTGTTTTTTGTTCATTCTTTCCATTCACAGCCACACTCCTCCTTTTATACTAAATTTACTACTTGCTCAACACGTTTGGAGACACGTAGCCTCTCTAATTGCAGCCATCATCAAGCTAGAATCTTATCCCTCAAATGGATAACCCTCAACTGGATAAGTGTTGATTAGTTCCTTATTTATACATTGACCCCTAAATTTTTGTATTAATTATATTATTTTTATAAAATTACACATAATAATACAAATAAATCATATATTTTCCCAATTGTAATTAAATAATATTAGTATCAATTTTAAAGAATAATTAAAAATTTGAGTTGTTACACGATCATCATCCAAACACATAATAAAAATTAATTTGGTAAAATAAATAAATAAATAAATGTCTAAAAGATTTATGAATTTTACATAATTTATCTTAGGTGGGTAGAAATAATTTTTAAAATTTTAAAATATTTTTTCTACATTTATTTTTATCAAATTAGTTTATATTTTATCAAATTGACAATTTTGCTGTTGAAATTAAGCAATTATATCTTCAATTGTTCTTATTTGGAACAAGATTCAAAATTCATGGTCAATGTGTTACATTGAAAAGTTAAGGACCAAAGTGACACGAGCTCCAAACTATATGAACTGTTAGTGTAATTCGTCCTTAAATCTAATGATATGTAAGTGAGATGATTGATTGATGATTAGAAACAAAAAAAATGTGAGAGAGAAGCCTTGTATATTTTAACTGATTGTCACATTATTGAGTTTTAAAAATGGATTTAATTTTTGGACTAGAATAACAATGTCTTCTTATAAATAAACTCATTTTTATGATATTTTATTTTAAAGTGAAAGGTCTATATTGTATCACATCATTTTGAATAGATTTTTTGGAGACATCTCATCTCCAGTGGGCATTGTTTGGGCCCTGAGGCCCATTATGAGTCCTGTTTTGATGATTTAAAATCGTTCATTTTATTGAACACTTTGTGTATTTCATCCTTCAAAAAAAAATTGGTTGATTCGATTATCATACATATTCAATTTATCAAGTTTAACACACACACACACACACACAAATTAAAAACACAATTGTTGTATATTTTTTTGTGACAAACGTGATAAATTAAATATGTTATGATTATAATTGACCAAATTTTTTTTTGTGATACACGAAATATTTGACAAAATTAACAATTTAAATAATCAAAATAAGGTATATAGGTCCCGTTTGGGATAAAGGTTGGGACTAAAATAGCCATATAGGACAAAATAAACTTAATCAGTCAAACAGAATAATAAAATATTACATCCAACCCATTATCATTTCATTTTTTCTTTCACAAAAATCAAAAAATTTAAAAAATCTATTCCAAACGAGACTTATTAACCCCAAATTAAAATAGTTAAAAAGTAAAAAAATCAACTTACATCCCAAATGAACCCATAATAAACTCCATAGATCCAAACAACGCTTTCTAAAATAATCGTTCTAATTTTTTTATTTGCATATAATTACTTACCCTTTAATGAGTGACTGGGTCAATTTAATGCCAATGTATTGGGAGAGTAGGTGTGATTAATGCATCATGTTTATGCTTTGCTAATAAAATAAAAGACAAATTATACTAACAGTTTTTATAGTTTAAAATTTATATCATTTTAATTCTTAACTTTTTAATTGTAACATAATTAATCTAAAATTTTGAATTTTATTTTAAATAAAGACAATTAAAGATACGATTGCTCAATTTCATTGGCAAAGTCGTCAATTTGATAAAATAAAAACTAATTTGACAAAAATAAATATCAAAAATAATATTTTTGAATTTTTAAATATAATTTCTACCCACCAAAGATAAAATTATGTAAAATTAATAAATCTTTTAGATATTTATTTATTTACTAAATTAATTTTTATTATGTGTTTGGATGATGATCATGTAATGGGTGATTGTTAGGTTTTTAATTTGTAATCGATATATTTAATATATGAAATATTTTTAGTTTTGTATTTTTTGATTTAATGCATTAGTTTAATAATGATATTAAAGTTGTCGTCATATTTGACTTTTGAAAAAATAAAAATAATTTAATGAAAATAAAAATAACCACACATTACATGATCATCATCCAAACACGTAATAAAAAATAATTTAGTAAAAAAAATAATAAATGTCTAGAAAATTTATCAATTTTACATAATATTATTTTTAGTGTGTAGAAATAATTTTTAAAAATTCAAAAATATTTTTTTGACATTTATTTTTATCACATTAGTTTATATTATATCAAATTAATAACTTTGTTTTTGAAATTCAGTAATGATATCTTTAATTATCTTTATTTGGAACAAATTTCAAAATTTATGATCAAATATGTCACAATTAAAAAATTAAAGACTAAAATAATATAAGACCCAAACTATAAGTACAGTTAATATAATTTGTCACACGATTGATTCTTTGCACCATTTTTATGTTTGTAGTAAAGCTCTGCTAATAATGCAAGTAATAATTGAGCATCTTATACGCTTAAAAAGTCTTTAAATGTGGGGTATTATATGATCGATTTTTTATGGCTTAGTTTGATATGTGAGTTGATTTTTCAAATTTTTAATTATTTTTGTTTGGGGTTAAAAAATTTCGTTTAGGGTGAGTTTTTTTTTTACTATGTTGAGTTTGTGAGAGAAAAAATAAAATGATTATAATTTGAATATGATATTTTGTCTTATTAATTTTTTTAGCATATTTTATCTCTTTGTGACTAAAATAACCAAAAAAACTTATACCAAACATAGCCCATATATATATAGTTAATTTTAATAATAGGGTATGCCAGGGTATCATATTATTGATCTATACAAAATTAAGTATATATAGATCTATATATACTTAATTTTATTTATGAGAAATTCCAATTCAGTACAATTTTTTTTTCAAAAAGTACACATTAATGGAAAATTTAAATACATGAATAATTAAAATTCTATTTTTTTTTTATGTATTTGTATTTTTTCAAAAGACGAAATTGTAATGCACAATTTTATTTAAGCGATGGTTCATTTTCAGTTGCTCCTCAAACTCTAATTTTTTTTGAATAGGAGAGAGCTAGTGACAATCATGTCTAGTTACACCTTATTAAAAATCGGTGTATATTTGAAAAAAAAAAAATCAAATTAATGGTAAATTTATAATTATTTTAAAAAGGTACCATTGATTTATAAATTTTTATAAAATAAAATAATATTCAAACCATCGATTATGGAAGTTATTAATTATCAGGTAGAGCAAAGATTCATTCTTATACGAATACTAGTGACTTCGTCAAGACTATCTAGGACAAATCATAAAAAGATTTTGCCACCTGCTACATATTAATCAGTTTACCTTATGAAAATGTTATGAACCCTAAATAATCTACTAAATATTTTACCAAATTTCTCACATAAATGTAAGACCCACACAAATTCAGGCCCGGCTCTGGCCATAGGCCCACAAGGCCATGGCTTCGGGCCCCACAAAATAGGCCCAAAATAGAAGCCCCCTCCTTTTATAAGTTAGTATAATATATTTGGTATGTTTTAAGTCCAAAAAAAATTAAAAAAAGGCCCAAACTAACTTAATTTTTTTGACCCATTAAAAGGCCTATTTTTTTCAAATTCCTAACCCTATTTTCTATTAATCCAACCTTCCCTACATTTGTTTGATATAACACACCAGCAGCATAGGGACGGAGCAGTAGCAAACAGGTAAATTATTTATTTATTTATTTATTTTCTATTCAATTAATTAAATATTTATCTTGTCTTTTGCACAATTAATTGCTATTATAATATTGGTATTTACATCATTAAGAAGAATTTATTTAAGTTTAATAGTTCACATCACATAATTTAAAAGTTTTTTGTTTTGTTAAGTAGTGGTGCTCTTGTTTTGAATTTTGATTTTAAAAAATATTTTGATTTCAGCACAGCAAGCACACATAATTTTTTTTATATTCAATTAATTAAAAAAAATTTATAAGTATTTTTTGTGATTTTAATACAAATCTTTTGTCCTTTACCTTAATTTTTTTTTTCAATAAAAAAAATTGTGAAGGGCCCTAGAAATTTAGTAGTTGATTATCGGCTTTGAGCCTCAAAAATCTCAGGACCGGGCCTCCACAAATCCACATGTGTGTGGGTCCCACACCCATGTAAGAGGTTTGGTAAAACATTTGATAGATTATTTGGAGTCTCTAACATTACTCTTTACCTTAATCAGTGATTAGTTTGGACATGTATAACTTTGCAAGATATCATAAGATACATTTGATTAAAGGCTTTAACGTCAAATATTTTTGTCAAAAATATTTTATTTATTTTTTGCTGTTTGGTAAAATAAAAAATAAATAAATATTTTTTAAAAAATGACTTATCTTTAAAAATTTCGTAAGTTAATTTTTACAAAGTTAACTCTCACTCATTACATTTTTAACACATTTAACCTTTTGAAATAAGCATTTAACTCAATAAAAAGTCATAAATTATATTTTATTGAATTAAAATTTCTATTTTAGGTAGTTAATATTTTTGTTTCAAGTGTTAACTAAACGCAAAAATCAAAAGCAAAAATATATATATATATATATATATATATATTTTCTGTAAAATATTTTACATTGAAACAAATGGAACCTAAACTTAAAATTTAATTTGAAAATGAGTGGTGCTATTATAGTCCAAAAATTAGATTTATTTTATAGATCGAATGATGTAGTAATCTATTAGAATATCTAAAGTGACTCTATCTTTAATGTCTTCTTTAATTATCAATCAATTATTTTATTTACACATCTTTAGATTTAAAAATAAATTAAAAAAAGTGAGCTTATATCAATTTTTTTAGAAATGAAAAGTGCAAATGTAAAGGTGTAATTGAGTTAGGCCTTGTTTGGAAATGATGATTTTTAGGTTTAGTTTGAGAATAGGCTATTTTAATATTTTTTTTAATTTTTTGGTTAAAATATGAGGTAAAAAATTATTATGTTTGAAATAAATTTTTGATTTTTTACGAAAAGATGCACAAAAAGTAGAAAGAAAATGAAAATTTTAACTTTTTGATATAAGTTGTTGGCTTTTTTAATTTTTTAGTGATTTTTTAACTTTTAACTTTTAAATTAAAATAGTGAGTTGCCAAATGAGACCTTAGTTTAAAAGTTACTATAACAAACTGTTAAATCATTATCTTTATTTTTTTATATTGTTGTGTAGGGTTGTAAATTTGGCCCGATCTGGTCCGAGTCGGGTCTCGCGGGCTCCTTCCAAAATTTGAGACGAGCTGAGTCAATCCACGGGCTAGAAAATTAGGCCTAGACCCAGGGAGTATTCTGTCACGACCCAAACCCGCCCTTACGGGTTTAGCGTCGTAACCAGCTAGTAATCCTTGGATTACCAAAGACCTCTTGACAAATTAACATATAGTTAGGGTCTGCGGAAGCAAATATACAAAACATATGAGGTCCAATGAGCTGTGATGACATACATGGGACAGAATAATCAAAAGTCGGTATAAACAAACGAGTGATAACCAAAAGATATAATATTTACATACCACACTTAGGCATATATGTCAAAAATCTCGCCCACAACTTAACAGACAAACATAGTTTAATATGATTACAAAAACAACCACAAAACTTCATCCGGAACCTCCCCGGGAGGCGCAAATGTTGGCTGACAAAAACTAAAACATAGGCTGTCAACTCTAGGCCTAGTCACGTGCTTGCTCACCTACATACATAATATAAATAGTGAGCGGAAGCCCAGTGAATAATAACTGAGTAAAAGATTTTGATGAATGAAGTCCATACAGATTCTGAAAATCATAATTCAGATTCATATTCATATTCGTATTCTTGTTCAGATGATATACAGAAATCATAATTCATGCTTAATCATACATGGTACATCCATTAGCGCTAACAGAACAGATACAGAACATATGCAGAACATATGGTGGTTATGAATAACCAGTTCCATAAAGGAACCTCCGGATTTGGGTAACAGAGAATATACATGCTGAGCTCCATGATAGAGCCTCCAGTACGGGTAACTATAGCGACCCTGGTCTTCTCCCATTTGATTATTGTATCCGGACTTAGGTTCCGTAGATTCTGTCATTGTATAATGGTTGTTGTTGTCCCTTATTTTCTGATGTTGGACTTATAGGATGTGTTGGGCAGGTTTGTTTCAGGTTGGTTGGGTTTAGAAACCAAGTGTTGCTGTCCAGAATTTTGGATCTTCGCTCGAGCGAGGAGTTTGTCGCTCGAGCGAGATATTGTTATTGGTTCTTCGCTCGAGCCGGGGTTTGGTAGCTCGAGCGAGAGTTTGCGTCTGGTTTGGACCTGTAGCTTTGTATTCTTGGCTCGAGCGAGCTTTTCTTCGCTCGAGCGAGTTAGTTCGTTCTTCGCTCGAGCAATAGTTCCTTCGCTCGAGCGTGAGTCTGGTTACAGACCTGAGGGTTTGAGTTCTTCGCTCGATCGAGTTTTCTTTCGCTCGAGCGAGCTGTTGGGTTGTTGGCTCGAGCAAGGCTTCCTTGGCTCGAGCGTAGATTCTCTGTGTCTGGTCGCTCGAGCGACCAAGTCTTCGCTCGAGCGAGCCTGTCCAGTTTATATACGCAGCAGCGGGTTTTTAATCAGTTTTTTATCATCTTTTTAGATTCCAAACCCTAAGGTCCGACTTCTCTCTCTCCCTACTCATCTTCTTTCTTAGGTTTGATCTGTTTAGAGTGTGTTTCTACCCTAGTTGCTTTATTAAAAAGATAGAGGGAGTCGACGGCTTTCATTTAATCTGAACAATTGGCGATTTGGAGCACATTGGTATTTGGGTATTCATCTCTGTCTTCTCCATTTGGGTTGTCTTCTTCGAGGTAGGGATTTCCTACTCCATTTTATAAGTTTTGTTCTAAGTTTTGGTATTTTGATAAGTTGGGGTTACTTTGATAATTTTGGGAAAACCCTAGTTGTTTAAATTAATTAATTTGTGTAATCAATTTAAGGGGATTAGGGAATTTGGTTAAATTCATGAAATTTGGGAAATTTATTGCTTAAATGGTGTAGTTGGATAATGTAAATCACTCGCCCATTGAATTGTTGATATATTTATTTCCAGTCTAGAAATAATTGTTTTGGGCTATCGGTGGAGGATAGTCGTGATTGTTGTAGACATTGCATGTGGATTAGGAATAATTGAAACTAATCACATTGGTTAAGTCATTAATTTTGACTATTGCATTGATACAGAAAATACGTGTATTGATTGAGCATTGCATTTGCATACATTGTTTTGTGTGGGAGGAGATAGGGGATGTACTCCACGGTTTAGGGGAAGATAGGGGATGGACCTTTAAACTGGATTTTGTTTGGGAGGAGATAGGGGATGGACTCCATTAGAAGTGTTTTTGTTGATACAGCACTAAAATGTGTATCAATCTGGAAGTATGAAGTGTTTTGATTTGAGCTTGAGTCTCATTTGTTTGTTGATATTGGAAGAATGTGAATATGATATATATATAATTCACTGTTGTAAGTTGGCCAGGTTCTGAGCCATGTTGATAAAGTTGGAAAGTAAAACGTGTCTTAGACAATAGTGTCATGAGACTGTAAAATGAAGTAATTGATTATCTTGGTTAACCATCTGTTGAATGCTATTGCTTTATTCACTGCTTATATGTGGTTTAGTATATTTCTACTGGGCTGTGGCTCACCCTTTATGGGAACATCATTTTCAGGTTCAGGTGATAAACTACCTCCAAGGACTTAACTTGGGAGGGTTTGGCTTCTGGATTTGAAGAAGACTATCTTTAGTTAATTGTCTTTATTTCTTAGTACATGTAAACATTCAAGCCTAGGGCTTTTCTTGTATTGAGTTAGAACTCATATTTTTGTATCCAAGTGTTGGCTTGGAAGGATGTAAGCCTGTAGGGCATTTTATTCGATGTTACATGTAATGCGTTTATTTAGTAATACTCTGATGAATGTATTAATAAATAGTTTTCTTTAAAGAATGCATGTCAATGATATATATATATGATGGGTTATTTTGAGGGCGTGACAGGTAACAAAGTGCAGACATATTAAGTTCCATAATAGAACCTTCGATATCGGGTAACAGCTAACAGATATCACATGATGCTAAGGATGCTACGAATACATTATTAGAAATTGGACAATCATTCATTGTACAGAACATATCATTTCAGAAAACAAATCTTATTTCATCATACAGAAAATAAATAAAGTTGAACATAGTTTTACTAAGTTATTACTCATAGTTGGTTTCGAGTGCAGACAGACAGAGCAAACTAATCAAATGGTCTACGGCATGTGACCTATATGAACACATAACAAACACACACCTGAAAACACACGTTTGAATTGTACATAACTTACTTTATTTGTTCTGAGCATGTTTCTAGCCTTTATCCTCATTATGGAGTCTTAATCATGGCCTAGAAATGCCTAGAATGGAATGAGGATGCAAAAATGCATTTGAAAACATTTTTCGAAACTTGCTGAAAACAGGGTCCACGCTCCAGCATTGCTTTCCTCGCTCGAGCGGACATGCAAGAAGTGAAGGTTCGCTCGAGCGGACTGTAAACTTTGGAAAAAGTACTGGTTGCTTGCTTTTTACGCTCGATGGACGCTCGATCCACGCTCGAGCGTGAGACTCAGACCTCGCTCGAGCGTGACTTCTGTCGCTCGAGTGTGCTGCAAAACATATGAACTTTTGGATACATGCATTTCACGCTAGAGCGAGCTTCCAATCGCTCGAGCGGAAGTGCACGCACTCAGATTTCTCGCTCGAGCGTGAATGCAAAATTTGGAATTTCCAGATTTGATCTCTAAGCTTCAAACTCAAACCAAACACTTCAAAACTCAACATTTTGGGGCCAAAACTTTAGGAAACTCATAGAAACTCATAAAACAACATGTTTTAAGGATCATTTCAAGAAATCATGGCCCAATGACATGTCAATTGTACAAAATTTCAACTTAAACTTTATAAATGTTCAAGAACATAACATGCATAAATTCTCTTGTACTCAATCACTTCAAAACATGATCAAATTTGGCAAATTGATAGAAAAGGTGATGAATTCTCAAAATATAAGTGAGATGAACCCGTGGATGAAAGAATTCTTTGAAATCATGCTCAATTTAGGAAGAAATGGACATGTATGCATAGTATAGCTCAATCCTCTTCAATTCTACCTCAAATCCTACCTGAACTCATTTAATTTCCTTAAAGTCTTGTAAAATCTAGTTCAATTACACAATTATGAGTTTGATTCCTTACCTAGAGAATTGAATTCACAAGAGTTGAAGTTAAAACTCGCAAATTTCCCTCAAATGGAAACAATTCCTAGCAATCCCTTGGTTAGAGCTCAATTTTCTCCCCTCTTACTCTCCCTCACGTTTTCTTCCTTGAAGAGGCTCAAAATGTATTGCAATGAAAGAAAAAGATGAGTGGGGCTCAATTGGTGCCTAATATAGGCTTGATTAAAGTGTAATTAATTGAGGTTGAAATAAGTGGCATTAATTTAATCTAATTTAATCGAATTTTAATTAAACCTACCATAAAATTCTAAAAATCCTAATTAACATATAAATCAAGTCAATTTCTGTATCGGATGCCAATAGGGCCTTCAATTCGCATACCGAAGCGAAAACATGCACAAATCTTTCTATGTTATACAAATATAAACACAAAATGATGCAATGCAAATATAATTAACTGAGGATCACTTCTTAATTACTCATTTGGCATACTTAAACATGAATTAGCGTTAATCATGGGTCGGGGTTGTTACATATTCAGGCCTTAAGCGGGCCAGAACAAATTTTTTTTTTTTTACCAAAATTTTATTAATTTCCACTAAAAAAGAAAGTAAGCCTTGGGTGGGCCGAGCTTTGAGTGGGCCTTAAGCAGACCGATAGGACGGGTTTCAAAATGATGGCCCATGCCCAAACCTAGGGTCTCTGGATGGGCTTGGGCCCGGGTCCAAACGGGCCGGGCCCACCCCAGGCCGCGAGTTATTTTTATACTCCTACTGTTGTGCCTCGCTCCTGGATTCGATGTAGTGCCTTGTATTATTTAAAAAAACAAAAAAACAAAGGTATGTAAGGATCGAAACAGCACATGTTGCGAGACTATTGAAGTTTTACCTTGTTTTGGTAAGTGGGTAAAAAGGTACTTTTTCACTTTTAACTTATTTTGAGTCATATCACTTCTTTATTTTTTTATATGTCTTTTTAAAAAAAAGTTTAAAAAGTCAAAAAATTAATTTTTAACCTACTTTCCAAAACAAGTGTAGTTTGTTTCGGCTAAAAGTCATTGGGTATTGAGATAAAAAATGTTAGAGATTCCAAAAATTTTACTAAATATCTCACATAAATCTAGAATCTACACCCATACGGATCCTACACTCATATAAAATATTTGATAAAACAAATTAATAAAATTTTTAATGTCTCTAACAGTATTCGATTAAGATATGTAAACTATACTAGGCCCCACATGGACGTTACACTCTACTTAGCCCATGCACTGCACTGCTGTCAATTTCTATATATATATATATGAGATTATTTCATTTTTACCCCCATACTTTGTCTCGATTTTCAATTATCCCCCAGACTACTCTTATTTTCATGCGTACCCCCATACTATTTAAATTACTATCAATTTTTTCCCTGTCGTCAGATTTGAAACGAAAAACGTTAAAAAAATTACATTTTAGCCCCAAATTTCAAAATAAAGATGCAAACCCACCCTTTCCTACTAGCAAACCACCATCAGCAACCACCACTTCAAACCTTTCTATCTCCTTCGTCATAATTCCGTTTCATCTCATTTTTACGTCGTTGGATTCAACTCACGGTCTAGTTTTCGTATCACATCTCTTATGTCTCGTTCTTCCTCTTTTTGCATGCTATCGGAGCTCAGAAAGTTGATAAAAAATAAGACTTTTCTTTTTGTTTTCAACTTTTCTTCGAGCCATCTTTCGGACTTCATATCTTTCTCGATTCTTGACGATTCTACTTCATTCTTTCGCCATTCTCTTCACCTCACTTTCTACTTCGCCCTACACTACCTCGTTTTCTCACTTCATCGTGTAATGGGCGGTTTTGGTATGCCGAAAGTTGTTTGAAAACTAATTCCGAAACATTCATCTTTTGTTTTTTTCTTCTCCATCTTTCTCATTCTTCTTTTTCTTCTTCACTTATAACATGATGTGGTGCATGGTCCTAGGGAGTAACCGACCACTCGAACCACCAACTTTATCAACTTCTCTAACATCAACACCCGAACCACCAACTTCACCAGCATCACCACCCCGAACAAAACACACCAAACGTGACTTTCAACGTACAACCCACCAAAGACTTGTCATCACAATGATTTGTCGCAAATGAGGACCTAGTTTTTGTTGTGATTGTATTGTATGAAATTGGTATTATTGATTTAAAAGTGATGTTGTAATTGAAAGTCATGTATTTGTATTCAAGCTTTGAGAAAACTATTTTCTCTCTCATCTATATATAGTTATATATGTTTTTTTTTTTACTGTAATTTTTTTTTCTAATTTTAAATGGTTGTTGGCTTGATCATATATTTATTGACAATAGTAGATAATTTCTAATAATAAATAATTCATGGAGGTCTCTTGGTCCAGTTTCATGAGGTGGAACACATTCGGACTCAATCACCAGTTGTATAAGATTTGGAGCACATTTGGTATGTTGAAAATTGGAATGAAATGCCAATGCCTATTTTAGTTTTGTATTATCTTCTCATCACCACCCAAACCAACTTCACTACCACCACGAGCATCACCATCACCACGACCTCTAAATACCAAACCCACCTCTTTTGTAAGCAAATTCCATCACTACTACCTTCAAACTCCACGACCACCATCATCGCGAGCGTCGTCGCTATCGCCAGACCGCCACAACCACCACCACCACCACCACCACCACCACCTTCACTAGCTCCGTTACCACCTAGAACCATGTTTCACATCATGTTATAAGTAAAGAAGAAGAAGAAGAAGAAGAAGAATGAGGAACATGGGAAGAAAGAAACAAAAGATGAATGTTTTGAAATTTTCAAAATTAGTTTTCGGACAACTTTCAGCATACCAAAACTACACATTACACGAAGAAGTGAGAAAGCGAGGTAATGTAGAGCGAAGTAGGAAGTGAGGTGAAGAGAATGGCGAAAGAATGAAGTAGAATCGTTAAGAATCAAAAAAGATATGAAGTCCAAAAGATGGCTCGAAGAAAAGTCGAAAACAAGAAGAAAAGTCTTATTTTTTTTATCAACTTTCGGAGCTTCGATAACATGCAAAAAGAGGAAGAACGAGACATGTGAGATGTGACACGAAAACTAGACCGTGAGTTGAATCCAATGACGTAAAAATGAGGCGAAACGGAATTATAACGAAAGAGATAGAAGGGCTTGAAGTGGTGGTTGGTGGTGGTGGTTTGTTGGTAGGAAATGATGGGTTTGCATCTTTATTTTGAAATTTGGGGCTAAAATGTAATTTTTTTAACATTTTCTGTTTCAAATCTGATGGCAGGGGCAAAATTGATAGTAATTTAAATAGTATGGGGTTACGTGTGAAAATAAGAGTAGTCTGGGGGGTCATTGAAAATCATGTAAAAGTATAGGGGTAAAAATGAAATAATCTCTCTCTCTCACTCTCTCTCTCTCTCTCTCTCTATATATATATATATATATAACAAAAATGGTAGACACACGAAATACGTTATCATGTTTGTCTGGACATTTAGAATAAAGGCAGATTGTAATCGATTGGAGTATTAATCCTGAGATATATAATTCGTAGACTATTTGGTTGAAAAGAATGTGTATTCCAGGTTTGTTTTATCATGAAATTAGATGTATGAAAATGACTATTCTTTGAATTCAATGTTTGATTATAATATTATGAAGAAGAATAAATGTTTAATAGACTATTTTATCATTTTCAATTGTTTACTTAGTAATAACAATACTAAATCTGTCTTTAATATTTTAATTATTTTGGGTAGATTAAATAAAGAATTATTTTATTTTATTTTATAAAAATTAAATAAATTTATTTTTTAATTAGCTAAATTAAATAAATAAAACTTCAATAAAAATTTATGTTATTTTTAAAATAAAATTTGTATAAATTGATTTTAAAAAGTATTAAAATTAAATAAAAAACAATAAAAATTAAATAATAAAATGAAATAAAATATCAACAAAAACTTAAAATAAAACATCAATAAAAAATCTATAAAAAATTATTTAAAAATTAAGTAAATAAACATCAATAAAAAATAAATTAATTTTTTTTTATTGAGATTTTTATATTTTATTTTATTTTACTAAATACAATACATAATGAAAAGAAATATTTTGAGGGTAAATGTGTCATTTTACAACTTAATCCCAAAGGATTTCAATCTCAACATTTGTAGCCCACATCCCCTTAGGACACAACGGTTCACCATATATAGGATTCATAATCCGATAAAACTCCTAATCCGACCTACAAATTCTCAACCAAACAATAAACTCTATGGTAGATTGGACATGGAATCCAATCCCCCCTCTAATCCTTTCAAACAAACACCCCTATGGGTGTGAGTCTCATGTGAATATTTGATAGAAATTTTGATAAAATATTTGGTACCTGTAACATTTCTCTCTCTCTCTATGTATATAACTTTCTATATAAATAATTTTTTTTTTTATGAGTGTGTATCATATGGTTCCTAATTATGACTTTTGTGATATTTGGTTATGACTGTTGTGGTGTTAGATGTTGATTATGACAATTTTATTATGATTTAAGAACTCTTTACTTATACATTATGTGATTTTGGTTGTAATTAATTTTTTTTTTTTTAATAGTTAGAACTCTTTTAAGATTAAATTATAACATTTATAGTAACCAAACTAACAAATTTTATAACTTGCATATGACATAGCATTATCCCTAAACAAATATAAATAATAATATAACTTGCATATGACATAGCAGCACCCCTAAATAAATATAAATAATAAAATTACATACTTAATCACATAAAATAATTCTGATTCAATAGTAAGATACATTACAAAAATACAATTTCAATCAAATTATTCTACTTATAATTTATATAATCAATTATATATAGTCAAATTTGTATCAACAAACTTATTTATTGAAATATAAAGTGAAAATTGCATTTCAATGTATGATAAAAAAAAATAAATTGCATTTCTGTGGTAAACTTACCCACTTTAATTATTAAAGTAATAATTTTTTATTTATTTATAGTTTTACAATTTTTTTGGTCTTCTCACTAATTTGTAATTTCCCCAAATATAAATGGCATTCAAACAAATGCAATTTTTTTTCTCCTCACTAATTTGCAATTTCCACAAAAATAAATGGCATTCAAACAAATGCATGCACGGGTGTCCTGTTCATCATTAATTCATGCCAACGGCCTTATTGCTATAGAGCATTGATACATTCTCTCATTTTGAAACTTTAATTGAGCTTTAATAATATGATAGGGAATTTTTAAAAAAAAATGAAAAAAAAAGGCAAAATATCACATCACAGTGAGGCCCACTTTCATTAGAACTCATTAAAACTCCTTTATTAGAGTTCTCAATCATTTTTGACTGCTATATTACTTTTATGACCTTTGTGTAGATGGAAAATGGAGAATTACACCTAAGGTTATTTTGGGTATGATTTACAAGTTGGTTTTTTAATTATTATGAAAAAATGTGTAGAAAAATAGTGAGACGATATGATTCAAATAAGTCAATAAACTAATAAGTAGCTTATTTATGGTGTTGCTAAGAATATCTTCAACTGTGCATCAAAATTTTTATCAAATTTAAGTAAAAAGTCCATTTGATATTAAGTACTCCAACGGAGGTCTTTGAAACTTCATCAGAACACTAGCTGACCGGCCAGTGTAAATTTTTCACAAATTTTTGCCTTGAGGTGGTCATTCAGAGGGACAGCCGGTGGTGAATATCCAACGGCTATGAACAGTGATTTGATGAAAGACACATCCATTTTCAATCTGATGAAAGATTTGAGAAATCCTAGATTTGATGAAAAATTTGGTGAATCATTGAAGTAGCAAAAAGTAAGTTTTCTTATCAAATTTAAATTTGATGAAACATTTGGTGAAACATTGGAGATGGCTAAAAGGACCCTTAGTTATGGTGTGTTTGGACAAAGAATTTGAGAAGAAATTTGTTTAAATTTTTTTTTTTTTGAAAAGGGCAAAAATAAATGAAATATAAATTTTGTTCACTTTTATTTTTTTTATTCAAAATTTTAAACCAAACCCAGTTTTAGAATTTTTGTTTATTACATTGCAGCTCCATTTTTTTTTTAATTTTATTTTATCTCATTGGATTATCCAATATATATATTTTTTAATTCGATATAATCCCTCCATGATTTCACAAAACTTAAACATAATAATTGGTGAAATTAGAACCCTAATTCTATAATAAATATGAAAATGGAAAGTATGAAAGTCAGTACTGATCTGATATGTTTTAATTTGTTGAAAGAATTATTGCAAAATGTTTGTGTGGGAGAGATTGTAACAAATAAAGTAGGTTGTTTTGAGAAGTTGCTTAAAAATTGATTTTTTTGCTTTTATTGAAAAATGTGTAAAATAGTAGAGAGGTGATGTGATCTAAAAAAGTCAAAAAATCAAAAAATTGACATTTAACCAGCTTGTCAAAATATGCCAAAGTAATAGGTACAAATAGATAGAAGTTGTGAGTATTAAAAATATTTTTCATTTTTTTTTACCAGAAGAAATTTTCATTTATAGCGATCCCGGTTATCCCTTTACTGTTCTGTTGTATTCCGGACTTGGTTCCGTGAGGTTGGTAGTGGTATCTATCTTGTTGTGTCCTTAAATTTCACACGATTGAGTTTTAGGATGTTTTGAACAGGGTTGTTATAGGTTGGTTAGGCCTTGGTTTCAATTCCTTGTTGTTCAATTTTTAGGCGTTCCGCTCGAGCGGGTCTTCTTGCGCTCGAGCGGGGATTGCATACCTCCAGTATTTCGTGCTCCTCACCAAACAAAGGAAAGATGAAAATAAAAAATACATTGGAGTAAATCTATGAAATTAGCCAACCATACAACTTGTGCTTGTGCTTGTACTCGTATTGCAAAGCAAATGCTAAATAACCGGCCGAAGAGCATGCCGAATATAATCATAGGTTATAACCACAGAGTGGGTAAGCTACAACAAACACTAATGGATTCCAAAATCAAATCAAACCAAAACACAAACAAAAACAAAAAAGAAAAACCATAAAACTCAATCTCAAACCAAATCTGGAGTAGATCCACACCAGATGGATGGAGAAGGAGAACCCATCACACTTTCACCATTGGGGGGGAAAGAAAACACCTCACAAGGAGTGAGAGATTGGGAAGAACAGCTCCCAAACATATTTGACAAGAACCAGAGGGAAAAAAAAAAAAAAGAGGGGAAAGAGAGAAGACGTTGGAAAATTTGGTTTTATAAGGCTTATTTTGGGTAAACTTTGAGCCCAAAATGGAGTGGGCCCCAAACGTCTTTTGGGGTGGGTCCGAAGAGGTGACATGTTCCTTGCCGCGTGGCAAGTCACACAGTGAAGACAGTTCGTCAAAACCATTTATGAGTGAATGGGAACTTGATGTCGTTTTTAGGTTCGTGAAATGGATATTTAAAGAATTAAATGTGGGTTTCCTTGAAATAGGTTGTCCCACATTGAAACTTTAAGAGAACTTTGTTGAGTATATAAGCTCTAGATTGCAACACTTGGGTTGGACCCCAAGGGGCACCCCAAGTTTGTAGAAGAGAGGAGTTACAGACAAATGGAACCTTGGCTCAAACCACCATACGCACACGCACCGCCGCCGCCCATCCGGGCACGAGTGTGGGTTGGGTCAATTCTAATATTAATTTTTTGGACAAAATTTATTTGAATTTTTTCCAGAAAAATCTAAATGTAATTAAATTCAAATTTAGAGCCAAAATTGAATTTAAATTTTTCTGTCCATGTTTTATGCCTCTTCCAATCCGAATTTTGCATTTTAAACTGTTTGAACAGTGTTAATAATTGCCCAACAGTTACAAATCTGTGACTACCAAACAGATTCAGAATATTGGCTGCAGATCTATTTGAATTCAAATTGCATCTGTTCAAATCTGTTTCACACCTTTTCACTTATTGTATGTACCTGTTCGGGATAGAATTTTTGCCTATAAATTCAGATCTATTCCAACAGTCCTTGTATCCAAAAAACAGTCAGAAAAAATTCATTTTTGCAGTCTATATTTCTTATTTGCATTTTATCCTTCATTCTAGTGTTAGAGAAAATTAAAGAAAGTACTAGAACACAAGGTTCTAGTTCGCGGGACAAATTTGTTTAGAGTACTACTACAAATTTGTGAAGATCATTGTATGCTGAGGGATAGACGTCACTTAACCGTAAGCACCGTAGCGAGGCGAATCTGTCTCAAGGACAGAGTGTCAAACACTCGACTTGGTCTTTAAATTTTCATTCGGTTCGATAAAATAAATTCTGTAAGTTATTTATTTTATTTTGTTTGATTTAGTTTTAATTTATTTTATTTACACAGAAGATTGTTCCAATAATCTTAAGACAGATCTACATTATTCTGTTTACAGAATTTTTCGTTTATTTCCTTTCTTCTTTCTTCTTCTTACAGAAATTATTTTCTGTGATTTTACAAAATAATATTATGGTTGGAAAACAAATAGTAGTAACATACTGTTTGACAGATAGTAGTAATATACTGTCTTTTTCCTTTGACAACTAGTAGTAATATACTAGTGTCATTAACAATTCAGAATATTTATTTATGAAGTTTGTCAGAAATTAATTTTGGTTTTCTTAATAATTTCTAAGTGTTCATTAATTAAAAATAAATTCATTTTTTTTAATTATTGAAGTGTTACAGAAAATTAATTTTCTGTGTGGAATTAATTTGGTTAAATAAAATTTTTATTTTATTTCCAAATTAATTGAAAAATAAAAGTTACATTCTTGTTTCTTTTATTTTTACAGAATTTAATTCTGTGAATATGGATTAATTTTCTGTGTAGTATAAATTCTAATTATAATTTTGTTTTATAATTTAGAATTCATGGCTACTGAAACAAATGCTCAAACAAGTACTAGTGTGGTGGCTACAATTGCGCCAACCCTCTCTCCTATTGTGATAGTACCGGTAAGTCACGGTGAGAAGCCAAAGAAGTTCTCTAGAACTGATTTTAAAAGATGACAACAAAAAATGTTGTTCTATCTTACAACTTTGAACTTGGCTCATTTTCTCCGTGAGGATGCTCTTATTTTGAAAGAGAATGAAATCGACCAGCAAGTGGTTACTGCGGTCGATGCCTGGAAACATGCTGATTTCCTTTGCCGGAACCACATCTTGAACGAACTTGATAACAAATTATACAACGTCTACAGTCCTATCAAGACAGCAAAGGAACTTTGGGAGTCTTTGGAGAAAAAGTACAAAACAGAAGATGTCTGCTCAAAGAAATTTGTGGTTGGCAAATTCCTGAACTTTGTAATGGTTGATTCTAAAACTGCGATCAGCCAAGTTCAAGATCTCCAACTCATTCTGCATGACATTCACGTAGAAGGCATGTCTCTCAATGAATCCTTCCAAGTTGCAGCCTTAATTGAGAAATTACCACAAGGCTGGAAGAAATTCAAGAATTACCTTAAACACAAGCGCAAAGAAATGTTTTTGGAAGAATTGATTGTGCGTTTGAGGATTGAGAAGGACAACCGCAATTCAGAGAAGTGGGCTGGTAAGCATCCAATGGAGTCAAAGGCAAATGTGGTTTAACATGCTCCAAAAACCAAGAAACAGAAGTTTTCTGGAGAACGTTCATCACAAAGGCTCTAAAAGAGGGGAAATTAAAAAGTACAAGTTTAATGGCAAATGTTACATCTATGACAAAGAGGGACATCGGGTTAAAGATTGTTGTAGCAAAGGCAAAAACAAAAGAAGAACAAGCAAGAAGCCTGCTCAAGCCCATATAACCGAAGTGGACAATATTTCCAATAGTGTAGATGACATCAATCTTTCTACAGTTGTTTCCGAGGCAAATCTTGTCGAAAATCCTAAAGAATGGTGGGTGGACACTGGTGCTACTCGCCACATTTGTGCCGACAAAAAGATGTTCACATCTTATTCTACAGTGGACAACAGTGAGCAACTTTTTATGGGCAACTCCTCAACTTCCAAAGTTAAAGGACAAGGGAAGATTGTTTTGAAGATGTAACTCACTCTCAACAATGTGCTGCATGTACCGGACATTCGCAAGAATCTTGTTTTCGAATCTTTGTTGAGTAAGAATGGGTTTAGGCTAGTGTTTGAGAGTGACAAATTTGTATTTACTAAGAATGGGATGTCTGTAGGAAAAGGTTACATGTCTGATGGCCTTTTCAAGATGAATGTAATGACCGGTGTACCCTCAGTTATTAATAAAAATACATCTTCTTCTTACTTGCTTGAGTCTTCAAATTTATGGCATGGTAGACTAGGACATGTTAATTATGGATCTTTACATAGATTAATTAATATGGAATGTTTACCTAAATTTGACATTGATTCAAATCATAAATATGAAATTTATATTGAGGTAAAATTATCAAAAACTCTTTTTCATTCAATAGAAAGAAGTACGAAACCACTTGAATTAATTCATAGTGACATTTGTGATTTTAAATCAATTCAAACTAGAGGTGGGAAAAAATATTTTATTACTTTTATAGATGACTATACTAGATATAGTTATGTTTATTTAATTCGAACCAAGGATGAAGCTTTTGAAACTTTCATTCAATATAAGAATGAAGTTGAAAATCAACTTGGTAAGAAAATCAAAAAAACGAAGAAGTGATAGAGGTGGTGAATATGAATCACCTTTTGGTGAGTTTTGTAAAGAACATGAAATAATTCATCAAACCATCGCTCCTTCCTCACCTCAGCAAAATAGAATTGCTGAAAGGAAAAATAGGACTTTAAAAAAAATGATGAATGCTATGTTAATAAGTTCTGGATTACCTCAGAACTTGTGAGGGGAAGCAATACTTTCTGCTAATTATATTTTAAATAAAGTACACCGAAAGAAAATGAATCAAACATCTTATCAATTGTGGCATGGAAGAGTACTATCCTACAAATACTTAAAAGTGTGGGGGTGTTTGGCTAAAGTGGTTATTCCTAGTCCTAAAAAGACTAAGATAGGTCCTAAGACCGTTGATTGCATTTTCATTGGTCATGCCAAGAATAATAATGCATATCGATTTTTGATTTATAAATCAGAACATACCGAAATGCATGTAAATACTATTATTGAGTCTCGGAATGCATCATTCTTTGAACATGTATTTCCAAATAAGACTGGACAAGAGACTAATACTAATAAAAGATCTTTTGATGCTATTACTAGTAATAATTAAGAACAAGATCAAGAACAAGAACAAGAGCAAGATCAAATTAATGAAGAGGAACCTAGGCGTAGTACACGTGCTAGAACCTCAAAATCTTTTGGTCAAGATTTTCTAATATTTTTGTTAGAAAATGAGCTTTTAACTTTTAAAGAGGCTATGTCCAGTCTTGAAGCTCCTTTATGGAAAAAAGCTGTCAATAGTGAAGTTGAATCCATCTTGCAAAATCACACTTGGGAATTGGTGGATTTTCCACCAGGTTGTAAACCTCTTGGATATAAGTGGATTTTCAAAAGAAAAATGAAAGCGGATGGATCAATTGACAAATACAAGGCAAGACTTGTGGTCAAAGGTTTTAGACAAAAAAAAGGTCTTGATTACTTTGGCACATACTCACCGATTCCTAGAATAATATCCATTAGAATGCTAATTGCCATTGCATCTCTATACAATCTAGAAATTCATCAAATGGATGTGAAAACCGTTTTCTTAAATGGTGAGTTAGATGAAGAAATTTACATGGAACAACCAGAAGGTTTTTCTGTTCCAGGAAAAGAAAATAAAGGGTGTAAATTGGTTAAATCATTATATGGTTTAAAACAAGCGCCAAAGCAATGGCATGGGAAATTTGACAAGGCAATGATGTCAAATGGATTTAAAATTAATGAGTTTGACAAATGTGTTTATATTAAAAACACAGACAAAGGTTATGTCACTATATGTCTTTATGTGGATGATATGCTCATCATAGGTAGTAATAATGATATGATTAAAACTACTAAGAAAATATTGAATAAACATTTTGAAATGAAGGACATGAGCATTGCTGATGTAATTCTTGGTATGAAAATTACCAAAAGATCAGAAGGATATGCTTTGTCACAATCTCATTACATTGAGAAAATACTTGACAAATTTAGCAAAAATGATGATCATCTTGCTAGAACACCTGTGGATGTTAATTTGTTTCTTTCTAAGAATGTACAGGAAAGTATTTCTCAATTAGAGTATGCCCAAATTATTAGAAGCTTAATGTACTTGATGAACTGCACTCATCCGGATATAGCTTATGCAGTAAGTAAATTAAGTAGATATACGAGTAATCCAAGAGTAGGACACTGGAAAGCAATTATAAAAGTTCTAAGATATCTCCGATTTACTCATAACATTGGGTTAAATTATACTAGATATCCAGCAGTACTTGAAGGATACTGTGATGCAAACTGGTTATCGGATACTAGAGACTCAAAGTCCACCCGTGGGTATGTCTTTACTCTTGGTGGTGCGGCTGTATCTTGGAAATCTTTCAAATAGACTTGCATAGCTAGGTCTACTATGGAATCAGAATTCATAGCTTTAGATAAAGCTGGGGAAGAAGTAGAATGGCTTCGTCACTTCCTTGAAGATATTCCAATATGGCCAAAATCGGTGCCTGCTATATGCATACATTGTGGCAGTCAATCAGCAATAGGTAAAGCACAGAGTCATATGTATAACAGTAAGTCACGACACATTCGTCATCGACATAACACTGTGAGACAACTACTCTCTAATGGAATTATTTCCATTGAATATGTGAAGTCTAAAGACAACATAGTGGATCCCCTAACCAAAGGGTTAGCAAGAGAGTTAGTTGAGAATTCATCGAGGGAAATGGTACTTAAGCCTATTAAATAAGAGTTACCACAACGGCAACCTAACCTAGTTGACTGGAGATCCCAAGATCTAGATTCAAAGGGATAACCGAGTTCTGAATGACTCAGAAGAATCATTGGGGAGTCCAACTCCTACCCATTTTTAGGATGAAATAGTGATGTCTGTAGCATTTTAGGTTAAGTAAAATTTTAATGATTCTTATATCTAGGTAAACCTGGTGGAGTATGGCAGGATATTCTTCATAAGAATCACCTATGTGAATGTCAACTGGGCCGTTTCTATGAGATTTGTGAAGGGCTACAATTCTCTAAAGCACTCATGAAAGACTAGGTTGTTCAGGGCCAAAATGAACACAATAGTGAGAACTAAACTGTGCCTGGGGATATTCTGTGTGAGTTCTATTATCTTGGTTTACACAAACGGCTGAACAGTTCAAGACATCATGTTCACTAGTTAGCTTGTAAATCCGATAGTGTCTCACAAGGGAAGGCTCAAAGCCAAAAGCTAACTATCCTTTGCAGAATATTTTCAATTTCTGTATTCTCTGTATTTAGATCATGTTGTTGTATTTTCTCTCCATCAAATTCCATTCATGTGGGGGATTGTTGGAAATTTTGGTTTTATAAGGCTTATTTTGGGCCAACTTTGAGCCCAAAATGGAGTGGGCCCCAAACCTCTTTTGGGGTGGGTCTGAAGAGGTGACGTGTTCCTTGTCGCGTGGCAAGTCACACGGTGAAGATGATTCGTCAAAACCATTTATGAGTGAATAGAAACGTGACGTCATTTTCGGGTTCGTGGAATGGACATTTAAAGAATTAAATATGGGTTTCCTTGAAATGGGTTGTCCCACATTGAAACTTTAAGAGAGCTTTGTTGAGTTTATAAGCTCTAGATTGCAACACTTGGGTTGGGTCCCAAGGGGTATTCCAAGTTTGTAGAAGGAAAGAGTTATGGACAAATGGAACCTTGGCTCAAACCACCACACGCGCGTGCCGCTGCCGTCCGGCTGAGCTGTGCCGGGCACGGGTGTGGGTTGTGGGTCGGGCCGGTTCTGATAATAATTTTTTGAAAAAAATTTATTTGAATTTTTTCCAGAAAAATCTAAATGTAATTAAATTCAAACTTGGAGCCAAAATTGAATTTAAATTTTTTTGTCCATGTTTTATGCCTCTTCTAGTCTGAATTTTGCATTTTAAACTGTTTGAACAGTGTTAATAACTTCCCCGCAGTTACAAATCTGTAACTACCGAACAAATTCAGAATATTGGCTGCAGATCTGTTTGAATTCAAATTGCATCTATTCAAATTTGTTTCACACCTGTTCACTTATTGTATGTACCTATTCGGGACAGAATTTTTGCCTATAAATTCAAATATGTTCCAGCAGTCTTTGTATCCAAAAAACAGTCAGAAAAAATTCAATTTTGCAGTCCATATTTCTCTTTTGCATTTTATTCTTCATTCTAGTGTTAGAGAAAATTAAAGAGAGTATTAGAACACAAGGTTCTAATTCGCCGGACAAATTTGTTTAGAGTGCTACTACAAATTTGTGAAGATCATTGTATCTTGGGAGATGGACGTCACTTAACTATAAGTACCGTAGCGGGGCGAATCTGTCTTAAGGATAGAGTGTCACACACTCGACTTGGTCTTTAAATTTTCATTCGGTTCGATAAAATAAATTCTGTAAGTTATTTATTTTATTTTGTTTGATTTAGTTTCAATTTATTTTATTTACATAGAAGATTGTTCCAACAGAAGAGAGGTGGTCTGAGGCTAAAGCCCCCTCTCCCTCCCCAAGTAAGGCCACATAGAGAAAGCTAAGAGAAAGAGTAGTGAGAGAAGCACTAGGTTAGAAAGATTTCTTAAAATTAGTTAATAGGTTCAGTTGACCCCATTTTGTAAAAGGTGGTGCCGTCCTTAGACATCTCAAATGTTGCATCTAATATTTTATCAAATTTATATTAAACGAGGGATGGACCAAAACTTTCATTAAATGAAGAGATTCTTTTATCTTTTATAAAATTTAAAATTTAAATTGTTATCATTGGACCAGACATCTTTCAGACATCCTCCTGAATGTCCACCCAAGAGCAACTTTAGCAGTCTTTTTTGTTCATGTCCGAACATCCTCCCGAACAATCAAAGATGTGAAAAAATCTGATGAAAAATCTAGTTTTAACATTGGAGTGAGCGGTATCAAATTAAACTTTTCATTAAATTTTCACTCAAATTTGATGATATTTTTTATTCAACATTGGAGATGCTTTTATGTCGTATTATTTAATTGTTAGAAAAATATGCACGTATGCTAAAAGATTATTAGTTTAAAGTTTATCCAACAATTCGAACGAGTAATTGTTTAAATTTGATTTGAAAATTTTAACGAGCTTTAAAATATATTTAAGCTTTGACTTGTTTAGTTAATGAACTACTCAAACAAATTTATAACGAAACGAATATGAATTGCTTTTCACTTTTGCATTTTCTTCTCATTATTTTAGTTAACAAGTAGATCTATTTTTTGAATTGAAATAAGAGCGTATCAGCCTTGCGCTATACATTAGCCAAACAAGGTCCAAAAATTTTTTTGCATCAGGCTAGTTATAACAAAACAAATTTTGATATTGCTATAGTACATCACTAGACCACCCAACATCTTCCATCTGGGCAATTTTCACCAAATGATCGACCACCCGATCATCTACTCAGTAGACCACCCAATAAAAATGAATATTTTATAAAATTAAATTTTAAAGTGAAAATGCTAATTAAAATACAAAAATAGATTTTTTTGTTATAATTTAGGGGAAATTATTTATAAGTCCTATTAGGGAGACTTATGCTACATATGGTCCTACGAAAAAACTTATGTTCCCATTAGTCCTGTGTGAAGTTTGTTGACACATTTATCCTCAATATTAGTTGTTAATATCATAAATAATGGTAAAACCATATATAGGAAATTAAATGTTATCATAGATTAAGTTTGCGAAACGTAACGTGATACCGACATAAACGTAACGTAACGTGACCATATCAGATGGGACATTACATAAACGTAACGTGACAACGTAACGTGACACCTACATAAACGTAACGTAACGTGTCATTGTAGACGTTCCCGAACGTCCCGAGAAAATCCCGTTTTGTTTATTGGGCTTACTACAGTTCAGACTCAAATGTCACGGTTCTGAATCTAATCCCGCAAACTGCAATGCGAGGCCGATAAATCACCAAAGAGTCCAAATCTGGTAAATCGTTTTGAAAAATTGATTTTTAGAAAGAAGTGTCAAACATGGACTGTTTTGCCAGATATAGAGTCGCCACCTAAATATTTTATTTTGGGGGAATTTAGGAAACCCTGACTCGTGCCTAAAGTCACGTGTTCGTCATCACCAAAGTTGCCTCGGCTCGGGAACTTGGGTACGATTGGGGAAGGTCATGCAATGAGCACCCCCGCTCGCCTGATCAAAGATCGGCCACTACTAAACATGATATCGGGTTTTTGAAAACATATGCATTCTTATTCTGGTTTATGAGCCTAGGATTACTATGTGATGCACACAGCATACAAGTATAGACTAGATCGCTTGAGTTGGAACAAAACATTTCATGTTTGTTTATTTGAAAATGGTTTGATGGTGCTACTTGCAAGTAGGCTAAGACGTGGATTTGCCACCCTCAAGTGAGCTTAGAAAATAGGGTGATTTGCCACTCTTAAGTGGGCTTAAAACTCGTAATCGGTGAATTGTTCCAATTCAAGTAATCCAACGTTCACCCACAGGCATTCAGGCAGGTATATCACATAATCAGCTAGCCTCATGGCGAGCATGCTATCATGGCAGTCACTCACACACATGCAAGGATGCTAAAGCATAAACACTCACCGAGTACTCCGAACCAAAGAAAGAAGCTAATTAGAAATCATGCATGAATCCTAACTATGCTGAGATGCCTAATGCAACACATGCAGAATGCAACTAAGATAGACTCGGCTATTCTAAAATGGCATATGAGATGTTATAGATAACATGCATTCAACTTGGAATTGAAATGCAATGCAGTTAGTATGATGCGCTGAACTTGGTGCATGCAAGACAGATGAATGGATGCAATCATGCGAGCATAAGGATAGTAATTGAAACATGCCCTAAAACTAACCATCATAAGCTGGTAAATAAAGGGAGAAAGACGTGGGGTTGTAAGACATGCATCGCACACACGCACACTTACTACAACAGTTGGCCCTCTCGAGGAGGGTTCGAATAAATAATACAACACCAACTAGCTAATCTAAGCTAATCTAATTGAGCTAGTTATTACACAACCAAAATGAATAATAAATTACAGCTAATTATTACACAACTCTAATTAATTAACAAACCAACTAAGTAAGCAATTAAACTAGCATGCAAACTACATGAATGTGGACTGCCTCAGCTCTGCCTTGAATGATAAAGGATGCATGCATGCTCGAGTCACCTTGTCGGGAAATCCATCGCGATGCCCTGGCTTGCCTTTGTTTGCAATTGATTTCAGAAATTTGCACAAAGCTCCAGAGAGATGAAACTCCACCCCGGGAAACTGTGGGAAGGCTGTCAACCAGCTTATAGGCATGGGAGACCAACTACCAACCACCTTTTATGGTGGAAACCAAAGAAGGTGGTCGGCCTGCCAGAAAACCTGGTCGACTGACTACTTTCTTCTCCTGGATTCTGTTTTTTCTAAAACAAAGGCAAAAGAGAGGAAAGGCAATGTATTTTCAACATATGTGTGCACGACCACTCTCCCCGTCCTTGTACAAGCTCTAGGGAGTGTAGTCCTCGATCCTCGTGCCACCAATCACGCATCTCGATGCATGATGGCCGAGGAATCAAATTGCACGACTCGATGTGAAATGAATGCATATATGAACACAACAAGGCCTAAACTCCATCATGGATAATCCGGAGCGTCGGCGACTGGGAATCGAGGCACGTTTCGTCACTTTGAGTACGAAACGTCCCTCGTTCCCTGTGTTCGAACTAACTCCTATTCCGAACACAATGCAACAAACAATGGCATGCATAATGCAACTTTAAGTATGCAATCTAAATGCTATGCAACTAAATGATGCAAACATGCAAAGGATGACATGCAAACATGCAACTAGCATAAACAATGCTATGAACTAACAATGGCATACTCAATGCACGTGGTACTTAGCATACACAATGCACCTAAGAACTAACATACACAATGAGATGAACAAGGCATGCACAATGCAATGATCAATCATGCGACAACATGGCATACTCAATGCTATGGACTAAAATGGCATACTCAATGCAAAATGGACTTAAACCAAAATGGATAGACCTCAGCCACACCCAAATTAGTGGCCAGAGATGATGAAAACAAGGCTCCAAAACTCATGCAAACATGCCCAATGCAATGACCCCAAGTCTAAGACATAAAACACAACTTTCCAAACGCATTGAAAATGATGAAATATGGAGTGCAAGGGCACATGTGCCAACTCTGAAATGGCATACAAAATGACTCCAAATGATGTAAACAACTTACACAATGCATGTTGAATAGCTCAAACACCGAAACTAGTGAAGTGTATTACACTATAGGCATGCAAGGCAGTGCTCCAATGGCCAAACCAACTCCAAACAGACCCTATGCAGGCCCAAAACAGTGGCAAAATGGATTGGGATGATGACTTGAAAGGCATAAAAATGAAGCTCATGCAATGGCTCACAAATAGGGTATAATGATGCAACTCTCAAGCACATTGAAAGAGTGACAAACATGAGAACATGGCCAAGAAATAAGCTCTAAAATAACATTCCTCATAATGCCAAAACATGCAAATACCTCAAGTTAAGCATGCAAGGGACTTCAAAACTCAAAGCTAGGCAAGGCTATTACACTACAAGCATGCATGGAAAGCATCATTCGACCAAGAGGCCTTAAAATAGAGTTAAGGCAGCCCAAAATATGAACAAAATCAGGTTGGATCATGGCCAAAATATGCTAGAATAGAGGGCCAAAAGATCATGCATTTCAAGCTAGTAAACATGATTTACACTACAAACATGTGAAGCATATGAGAGGCTACCAAACCAGCTAAAAATAGAATCATGGCATGCCAAATGATGGCTAAAAACCCACTGAGACATGACCAATACATGCAAGAATGAGATGCTACTTTGATAAGCCATGAAAGGGATTATTCTACACATGCAAGAGGCAAACACAAGATGACCAAACCAGCCATAGACGGAGTCTAGGCAGGTCCCAAAAGTCACCAAAAAGGGCCTGAACCAAGCCTTGGAAGTATGAAAGTATGTGCTCCTTTGAAAGGCCAAAAATGCAAACAAACAAGGCCAAAAGAGAGAGGGTCTCCCCTCTCTGATTTAGGCCCTCAAAACCACATGCTAACCACTGAAAATCTGCTGGATTTCAGTGGCTAAAAGGCCAAGCAAAGATCAACACAAAGGTCTCATGGCATGGCACAAAACAAGGCTAAATAGAGCATGCAAGAGGGTAGATGACCCTCAACACCAAAAGAGCCTTAAACAAACATGAAAAACACTCAAATATGAAGCTTTTTTCAGTTGACAACAAAGCCTAAATATGCATGCAAGTACGGCTAAGAGAATGATCAAGATAAAGCTTAAAAAGAGGAAAAAGAAGTTACCCTTGAAGCTCAGCAAAACCAGCAAGTTTTGGGACCAAAAAACAACTCTTCAACCTCTGAAAATACCCTCCAAGAACCTCAGATCAATGGTGGA